>JAOEHI010031693.1:0-24286 GCA_025447815.1 Percopsis transmontana | reverse complement strand
AGTGCGCGTGGTGTTGCTGGCAACCATCTGCTCCCGGCGAGAGAGAGAGAGAGAGAGAGAGAGAGAGCGAGAGAGAGAGAGACAGAGAGAGAGAGAGAGACCAGCCTGATGTCACCAGAGCAGACCGGAAAAAAAAAAAACCCAGGGAGAGAAACAATACATAATGCTAATGAAAAGCTGGTGTTTTCTTTTGTGTTGACAATGCGTATCTGATTTGCATTCACACATTGTAGAGAGGAAGGTAGCTGGGAGATGGACATTGTGCATGCTTGTGTACATGCTTGTGTACATGTATGTGCATGTACAACCTGCATGTATATGAAAATGCCTCCACTGACATGATGCACTATAACTTCAAGTAGTATTTTGGGTTACAATTAGTTAGTTAGTATTTAGTCCGTCCAGAGTATTTCTAAAAGGGGGACTCAAAGAAGAGCTGCAAGCTCAAACAAAAGCAACATACTGCAGCCTAATGTTGGGTCTTTATGCACTTAGCTCAAATGAAAAAAAAATTTCAGTAAAGAGAAGAGAAAGTGAATAATATGTTGGAGTGATTGCATCATGCTGTGTATCTCAGGGCAGTCCCTGGATAGGCCTTTTATGGCTGAGCCAGAAGATTACTCTCTTTGAACGAGCAATAATCACGAGCCACAGAGCATTAGAACACCGCCCCTGCTCTGTTCAGCTCTGTTCCAATCTGAGGATCTCTCTCTTTGGTCTGTTCAAATCTCTGTGACAGTGGGGAGAAGGGTTAAAAGGCAGCATCAACCTCAGAATGACCCCTCACAATTGGAGAAAAGGTACCAAAGATGAAGAAAGAACAAAAGTCGTGACAAAAAAGAAGGAAAGCTATAATATAATAACAATATAATAATAATGATAATATGAATACACTGAATTCAAGTCTATGACCGAATAAGGTTTATTGATAGGTACACTTCACCCAAGGTGATATATATATACAGGTGCTGGTCATATAATTAGAAGTTTAGTTATTTCAGTAATTCCATTCAAAAAGTGAAACTTTCATTCCACACAGACTGATATATTTCAAGTGTTTATTCCTTTTAATTTTGATGATCATAACTGACAACTAATGAAAACCCCAAATTCAGTATCTCAGAAAATTTGAATATTGTGAAAAGGTTCAATATATCAGTCCATGTGTAATGAATAAATATAATATCCAAGTTTCACTTTTTGAATGGAATTACTGAAATAAATCAACTTTTTGATTTTCTAATTATATGACCAGCACCTGTATATATATTAACAGCCTTTGGTTCCTCTCCTGTGTAGATTGGCGATTTCTGAAAAAAACTGTTTCTCTATTATAAACACGGGCTGGATGAACCATATAGACATACTGTAGGTCAATAAATGTTATTTAATGATAGAAATAGACTAGACCTTGTTTAGGGTCATTATACTCTAGTTTCAGGCTTTGAACCCAATAATAAAAAAATTAAAAACACAAACAATTTATACTAATGTGATATGAAGTACAGTCCTCCCATTCAGCAGTATGAGACACTGAAACACAGTGTACTCAAAGAGGGTGAACAACCACCAAGACACAAACTCATGTCATAAACATGCAAAATCTGGGGAAATTGCATCTATCCAAAAGCCATGAATTTCGAAAATGCTAGTATTTTGTAGCAAGCTAAGGACTTACAGTATAGCAGGGATGTCCCCTGCTATACTGTAACTCCTTAGCTTGCTACAAAACACAAACAAAATGTTCAATATTTCTATCCCTTCTACCGCCTTTTATGCCAGTATGAACACCCACAGCCCCTGAAGGGCTCAGTTCCTTGAATCCCTGTGAGCGACTGGGAGAGGCCAAGCTGAGGAAATTGCACCACTCCTCAAGGGCTTCCAGTCCCAGTTCCCCAGACTAAATTGGCAGTGTCTTTGGGTTTGAACTGGGAAAGCAGCTAAGTCAACAGGCTGTAATGAGATCTTATTTACACAGCTGGTTGAGGGAAATGCTGTGACGGAACTGAGGAAGGCCCCCCAAAGTCACCCAGCTGGACTCCAGGGGCCCAGAGCCAAAACCTCAATCGAATGCTTGATCCTCTGTTTCCACTCTGCATATTTACACAGAAATTATATTAGCAACCATTTTCAGAGCGTTCCTTCAGCCTGAGAATGAAAACTAGGACAAAGGGCTTTCAGCAGAGTGACAGTAAAAGTTATACATTTTTATAGTGTTCAGTATACAAGTATGTGACTAGTATGGGCATTGAAAGAGAAATAAACTGTTCAAAACAAAGTGCAGGATACATGGTGGGGGGGAGGCGGGACTTACTATTTCTCCCAGGGAGGCCGCCAGCATGTGAGTGACAGGTGCCACGTGTGGCCCTGCCAGCGCTCCGCCAGCTCCGAACAGGGACTTGGTGCATTCGTAGGAGACGAAAAAAGCAGCGGCTGAAACCAAGCAGAACCGCAGCCGTTTAAGGCCCATTAGTCAACCTGCATGCAGCAATTAATATCCCTCACCACCACTGACAGGAGGGAAGCAGAGGTGCGTGTGTGTGGGTGTGGGTGCCTCACACAGTAAAGAGAAAAACTGACAAAGTTATATGAATCTTAAAGAGAGAGAGTTCAGTTCTGACTCCAGTATGTTCAACAGAGTGATGCTGCAGCATATTCGTATTAACCTTATTTTTGAATGAGGTGAAGGTGTTTGATTTGTGTACAGACTTCTGGTCCTATATATACATTAATTATTATATTATATATTATTATTATCTATAATGCATGTCTAGTATGTACCCTCATGCGCAAAACATTAACGAGTAGGACGAAGAAATATGTGTTACAACTGGAAGTCCATACACAAATACCCACTGGTGCATTTGAAAATAAGAACAATCTACATTTTAATCGGTAGACCAGTTTTGGCACATCTCTCAAAGAGAGAGATAAACGTAGCTTAATGATCTTATCAAGAGGCAAACTCTGGAGCTGTTCCATAAATAACGGACGGGAGACTAAATGTGTGAACACGACTGCGCTTGGAATGATTTCATTGGGATACTGGCTCACTTTCAAATTGAAACTGTTAGAGATACAATGAAACAAACTCATTAGGATGTAAATGCCAAGATCAAATCATCTGATCAACAGAATCCACAACGTTCATATAATCAGCTTTTATAATTGTTAATTTATTGACATTTTATTGACACTGAAGGTAAATAAAATATAATGGGGTAAGCTCACAAAAATTAAACGAACAAAACTCAAAAGTCAATTTGTGGGTAGAGCAATTTAATGTTTGGGATTTTTGAAACAATCAGAAAAAAATGCAAATAGATGCATAGCGGTAGTCTGCCACCACTGCTGCAATAGTTATGGTCAGAAATGTTTAGGCAAGCAGGGGTGGGTGGGAAGGTAGCCTAAAAGTCAACGGTCACACACAGAAAATAACGTTTTCAAACCATGCAGTCAATGTATTGCCATGCTGGTTTACTTCTGTAAATACAAATACAATTAGCGGGCGCTTTTAGCCTAAGCGAATTACAATGAGTAAAATTACAAGTATTACAAGGAGCAGGAGGTTAGGCATCTTGCTCAAGGATGCTTACAAGTAGGCCAACTCCGGGCTCGAACCCATGACCTTCTGGCTGGGAGTCAAACACCCAGAACACTAGACTTTCCCGCCTTATCAACGTAAATTAAATGACAATTCTCTTTCTGCGGTTGCCAAGAAAACTCCTACTGTAAGTACTTTAGTACTGTAGAATTTGGCTTTTCATTTCAAAATCTATGTCTCGTAATGAGCGCCTTACCACCAGGGAACGAGCCAATGGCGGCTGAGGGGACGCCAGCGTAGATCCCTCTGAAGCCTCCAGCCTGGTAGAAGCCCTGCTGGCTTTGCAGTCTGGTCTTAATGGTGTCCAGAGGAAAGAGAGTGAGGTCCACACACATCCCTGCACAGCCTCCACCCTGGGACACACAGCACCCATTAGATACAATGGCAGGTCACAGACAGTGTTCCCAGTGCAATAATAATTTTTCTCATATAAAAAAAAGTGACAAAAAAATGTGTGTGTGCAATCAGCGCCACAGCAAGCTAGTTTGGCTTAAAAGTTAACAAAAAAAAAAAACATTTGTATATGATGGGTAAAATGCCCCCTCACTCTCACAGCCATTCATGGAATCCCCCCCTCCCCAAAAAATAAAAAAAAGATGGTTGAAGGGGTGGAGTTTCAGCATGCACTGCAATTTAATATGTTGAGCCCAGAAGCTCATGTGATATGTCCACTATTGGCAAGACCAAGACTGTAAAGGATAGGAGAAAGCTAGTATTGACATTTGAGTTTGAAACATTTTGGGCACAACATTTTATATTGTAGCAAACTGTATGTTAATGCAGAGAACTTAATAACTAATAACTAATTAATAATATCCCTAGCTGATCCAATACAGACTGTCTTTATCAGTGTAATAGGATGCTCCATTTATGGTTGTACATTTATGTTTATGTCTATGCTTTGCTGGGCTGTGCCAATAACAATATTTAATGTCTTACATAACATAATTATGATTTCGCTTACACATGTTGCATTACTTGCTGCACCACGAATATAAAATGCAACGTATTACTTGTACCAAAGTTAATGTCGTGAGTAAACAACAACCCTCAGTGTAAACAGTACATTTGTATGTGAAGTGTATGTGAAGTGTAATCAGTTTAACTAACTAACTAAAGTAACAAGATAATGTACACAAAATCTCCGCATTACCACGAGAGACGCGATGAACTCTCGTCTGTCCATATTCCGTTCTCAAAGTCTTTAGTCGTCTTGTGTACAGCTGTGTGGATACGGAGTAGGTACACTGAAGCATGTTTCACCCGTCATTGAAAACAACACATACAGGACGCTGCCATCTTTCCAGAATCACTTCCGCATGACGTCAGCGCCACATGGTCATAGATGGAAGCACCAATGACAAAGGTATTCCCCCTCAGTCTGCACCGTTCCTGCTCCATACAGCAACGGACTGTTTTCTTCATCGGGAGAAACTATTAAAATATGAACAATATAAAAAAAAATCAAGAAAACGCACCGCATAGCCTACAGTTACGAAACAACAAATATTCATTTTCATACAGCAACAGCTTGCATATACAGTAGCCTACATATGGCAAGGCTAGCCAAACAGGAATTATTAAATGAACTCTGATATATAGCTATACAATTAAGATGTTCCTTGTTTGTGAAGTTAATTTTGAGCAACAATTAACAATAGGGTGAACGTTTTTCTAAATGTAGGTAGGCTATAATATGACCATGGCATGTCTTCTCCTCTCTCTCTCCCTCTCTCTCTCTCTCTCTCTCTATCGCTCAAAATATAGTCCAAAAGGTATTTTGGCTACATGGTACAGCCATTTTTGTGCCCTTTGTCTAAAACAAACTATGAGACAGGTATACTTTTAGCCAACCTTGACCAAAAATAAGCATATTTTAGTAGATTCTACACCCGTTGTCAAATACACGATGAAAAGACGTTTTGGGAGCTTTAAGAAATAAAAAATCCTGGGGCATCATGTCCAGACCCCCCTAGTAGCAGCTTATCCCCTTAACCATGAATCTCTAGTGACGTCGTAGTTAAGCAACATTTTATTGACTGAGCTTAAATTGATTGATTGTATTTATACATTTTTTTTAATAAGGAGCACACACCCACTCGCAGCCTCACACACACACACACACACACACACCTGGCCTTTATGGAGTTGTCAAGCCTTTTACTCTTGTTGCTCCCTTGTGAGGGTGTGAATGAGTGAGCTCAGGTGAGTGTGTTCCTTTCCAGTGGCATGCTGACTGGGTTATTTATGGGCTCCGGTCAGCCGGGCAGAGCCTCCTATTAGGGCAAAACACAAGAGGGGCCACCGCCTCTTTACTCAGCCCGGACCCGATGATGTCTGGGCTGAGCGCGCCCAGTTTGAAGCCCGGTGCCCACCATCCGTCTTGTTGAAGCCTGCCTCAGAGGGACCCTGCTGGATGTAAGCCCCAGCTGTGTCTGGACCGCGCTGTCTCGCTGGCCTGCTCTGTATTAAGCCCGAGGATAATAGCAGCTCCGCTAGCGCTCTGCTCTGGCGTTCCTATTGTCCTCGCGCTCTTCATGACATAGTGGAGGTTAAGCACAGAACGCCAACACTAATGTGGACGTTATTGTTGCGGTGGATGCTTTCAGCCTCTTAAATCCTATAATTTCATTTATACATAATTTATGATGACATACAGTATACGAAAGTGATCATATACCGCTTCTAATTTTATTTAACAGTCCTCCCTTGTGGACAACTTGTTTTTTGTCATTAATTAAATTAAATTAAATTAAATTAATTATTTGCTGTGGCAGATATTGATTTTGTTGTTTGGGTGGTTGAGAAGTTTGCTGTGTCCAGAAGATTGTCTCTTCTGTCATGTAAAGCCATCTATCACCCTGTCAGGGTTTGTCTATGCTTATGGAGAACTGTGTCTGTCATTTTGTCCAGCAATAAAGAGGGCAGACACTGTATAATCATGTTCAGATACACTGGATTAGTTTGGCTCTACAGAGAGTGTTGTGAAACACCCACATAAACTCCTGAAGGCAGTTATATTATTTATTTATTTACTTATAGCTGGTAACAATAAATTATTTACAAGAAAACATTATTTGTACCATTAATGTACCATTTTATGAGCTGCTTGTCTGTGTTACCTACGTCTCTTTCGCTTTCCTTTAATGAATAATTGTAACCTATATGCATCATGTTTGTAGCTCATAGTTGAAACAAGTTGATAGAAGATATAAATCTATCCGAAGTGAATGCAAAGTGCTGGCTGGATAAGGGGAGTGTTCATTTAGCCCCGTGTAAGGTCAACGAGAAGCACCCCGAGTCTGGGCAGATTTGCAGGGAGCACCATTGATCTTGCCCCGCTCAGAGCATGATCTCAGAGATAAAAGGGAGGAGACGAGAAAGGAACTTATTCACTGTCAGCCTCAAGTCGGCGAAGGGCAATTCCACCCCGCAGGCTGTCTTTGAAAACCTGAAGGGCAAAGCATGGTGGATTAAGCCACGAGCAGGGGAGGGAGAGAAACGCAAGAGTCAGTAAGGCTTTCTTTTAGCCAATCCAAACCTGCGTCGGGTTCTCTCTTTACAAGGCATGTATGTGGAGTGACAGCTTGGTTGAACTCTGAGTCAATAGGCTGCACAACGGGCACAGGTGAGAGGGTGTTCAGAGTATCACCCAAGTTCTTAAAAACCTCCACAAGATCTACAATTTATAATATACTTTTTTCGTCACAGCTTTGTACACACAGTTGTTCCTTCGGGGAAAGGTAGGGAACCAGCAAATATATTTGTCGACACTTGTTAATTTCTTTTTTTTTTTTTATTATTATTAATATTTTATTCATTCAGTGTGAGAAAGCACCATCTGTAACGGTCATTATTTGTGAGTTCACACATCTCAGCCTGTTTGTTGACACGGTGGTATTATTCATGAGACAGGGGGGTGGTCAAGCAGGGCGGTTAAAACTTGAGGCAGACATAACTCCTGCTCATTAGCCAGCCTAACATTAGCATCATCACGACACTGCAACAGCAGGGGTAGGGAGCAGCGCGATTAAGCACCTTTCAGATAACTCTTTGTTGCTGCTCGCTGGATGATAGGCTACATGAGTCTGTGACAGGGACGGAGAGTGGGGGGGGGGGGAGCAGCACAGGTGGGGGAGTAGAAGGCGCGTTAGCGAACAAGAGTAGGTAAACGGGCAGAGAGTGGGGAGGAGGGGGACGTCCAGGGGAGCTAAAAGGGAAGAGAAAGGTTAGACAGAAGAGAGAATAAAAGAACATTCATTATAAATTCACTGAATCGACAAGCTGTCAGGCCGCACAGTTGCGCTGCCGTCCATGCAGCCCGCCTCCCGGCCACTGCTGCTCCGCGTACTCTTGCGTCGCACCTGAACTCCTTCTTCCTCCTCCTCTTCCTCACTCCCTCGCCTGCCTCGGCTCCAGGACGCGCTCCTCTGCCCCCCACCCCAGAGAGCCTCCCTCGAACATGTCATCATCCCGTCTTCCCTTTTCCTTTTGCCCCATCACTGCCCTCCCGCCCCTTCAGGACCGTAAGTGAAATATGAGCTGCCTGTAGCGTATTGATCCAGAGCCTAACTCCTGCCTAAATATAGATAGATCACAGACTAGGCAAAGCCCTCTTGATGCTTTCCCTGCATCAGTGCCAATGGCTGTGCTGGTCACTATCGATTGCCATGATGAATTTCACCACGACGCAGGCTGATGGATTTTCTGCTCCGGAGCCTGATGTTGTTGTTGTCGTGGCGAGAGCAGGCGTTCTGAGCAATGGGGAGTGTCGTGCAGGCAGAACTCAAATGGCCATCGATTGGTTGGCAGGGTTGTAATCACCACTGTGTTATAGTTGTCCAGTGGGAGGGGCCAGTGGGTTGGGGCCTTAAATGTCCACCCAGCGATGTTTTAGACTGGGTTATTAAAATACTTTATATGCTTAAAAATAATTATATGTATATAATTTTCAAATTTGAAACATGTGTACTCACAAATCCTTTTGCAGGAACAGAATGAGCTAGTTTAATTGACTGTAGCCTATACAGTGCAGGTTGCAGGTAACGGAAGTCGCCATGTTTTCCAATTGGGTTAGCATTAGCACTGCTGCAACCGCCCCAGCAGGTGTTAGTATACAATCCAAGAACCACTGTTTTTTGGGTAGCTTATTGGTGTGGTTGGGTTGAGTGCAGGCGCGGACGGAACAAGACTCAGGAACACTGATACTCAGAGAGACGATGTCTGAATCAAGACCCAACGGGATGGGCGAGATGTGGTTCCTGACGGTGCCCTCAGGCCCCCGGACGTTACGATTGGACCTTAAATAGAAGCATCACCTGGTGTTATCTGTCGCCCAACAACCTGCATAGGAAATCGCCTGGGATAATGCCTTGAACACTAAATTATTCATAAGCTATTAGATGATAGTGTCATAGCTGTACAGATATGGTGTTTCTTTGTGTTTATAATTGCATTGGTACGTACTAAATCTTGCATTAGATTAACCAAGGAAATACTTTGAAGGGGTATGTTCTTTGAAAAGGAACAAGAGGGAAATAAAGAATAAAACAGAACAGACATTTAGCTGAGAACTGTGATCTGAGTCAAGGGCAAGCCAACGTGCGGAAACTTTGCTGAGGTGACATGCTGACCACTGCAAGGAAAGGACAAATAACAGTTTGCTCGCAGCGCGCAGCCCCGCACAAAAAATATGTATCTCAGAGGAGACGCTGTATCTATTCATCACAACTAGTGTGGCTGCTGGTAACTGACTGTTTCTTACCTCGGCTCCTAGTCACAGGTGACACCTGCATTTGTCATGGTCTTAGTGCTGAGGTGGAGAAGGTGAGGGCGCCCAAACAACAATACTTCACAAAGTGCTGTAAAATGAAGCGGCGAGGCTTTGCTTGCAGGGCCCTGCGCCATCTGATAAATCATTTCATTTTTTTGTATAATTCTGGCTGGGGTGGCGTTTTGCGTCTCTACTGACAACAATACACTTTTCTGTCTAACAGATTGGGCTTGGTTCTCGTACATGATTGCTCACAGGTCCCCAGTTAATAGCAAGAAACACAAGTGGCCTGAAGACAAAAAGTGCAGGTGTCATAAATAAAGTTTCTTTAAGTGTGTATATATTGCATGTTGTCTTCTGTTGATAAATATGTGCTCACACACGCACATTTAAACACACACACACACACACAGGCCTCCTTACGGGTTCCCAAAGGGGGTCAGCCTCCACCATCGGTCTAGTCTGTCTGCCCTGCCTCCGGGCCGTCCCCAATAACGGTCCTGTCCGCTTGCCCTGCCACTGGTTCGCCCTCCTGAGCGACTTCGCCTGGGAATTCTGCCTTTGGGCTTTTCTTGGCCTTGAGCCTTGGCCGAGTCCCCTGTTGTCCACTCCATGTTCGCCTAGTGTGTTTTCTAGTGTTCTGCCTGGCCCCTCCTTAGTCCGTCCTGTTTCCCTTTTATAGTCCTCTTCCTTCTTCCAGTCCCTAGTCCCTCCCCTCTGCCAATTATCAGTCTCAACTGTTTCCCATTCCCTATTACCCATAGCGTATTTAGTCTCTGTTCTCTCCTTTATCTATGCTCGTCCATCTTGTGTGAATCCCTGGTTACCTTCTGGGTTACCTGCCGTTGTTTTGCCTGCTGCCTGCCTGTTCTGTTTACCTTCTCTTGTTGCCGACCATTGCCATTTTGTGATTGTGCCTCTGCCTGCCAGACTTCAATAAACCTATCTTGAAATTCTGTCCTCTGTCTGCGCTTGTGTCCAGCTCTGATACGTGGCATCAAATAAAACCTACACCCATAGGTTTCATTTGAGCTTCCTTCCCCAGGAGTAGGTTTCCTCCCCCAGAAAATTTTGAGCGTCAAACAATTCATTTCCTCCATTCTGGTGAATTTTTATGCAGAATTTGTGCCTTTTCTGCAAATTATGATGGAAATGTCTAAATGTATGGAAAGGAAAACACAAAATTCAGGCACCAGATGACAATTCAAAATATAATGGAATAAAATGCAGTAAGGCTCTCAGGCAGTATTGCTTTCAAATATTCTCCTGATAATAATTTCTAATTTAATATCATCCCTGTCTTGCTCAGGTGCCACGGAAGGAACATAGACTACAATATGCGCTATCTGTATTGGGATTGTTTGACAGTGGATGCAAACACCTGAGCATGTTAGTGCAATATAATCACTGTTTGCATTGGCTGTTTCTCTCTCATCTTTAAATAAGGTGACCTCTATCCTGTTTTGATTTTTTGTGCTTTTCTGTGAATTAAAGCGATTCACTACAATTTATAACAATGACTATTGTCAGGGTTACAGCCATAGATTACAGCTGAATACATTTCCAAAATACGCCTTTAGCGCTATATGCTGGTAATACCTGGAATTCTCAGCAGGAACCCCATCTTGCTCTGCACTGTTTTTCACAGCCATATAGCGCTAATCCCATGAGCACATGAGTGTGCCACCACAAATAATCAATCCAAACCTACTGTACAGACATCAGTCAATATCCAACACTGGGGCTGACAGCTTCTTTAGAAGTAACCTGCCTGTACAATGCTGGAGACCCAGATATGATGCCATATTCCACCTTAGCAGTTAACACCCCCCCCCCACCACCCTCAATAAAGCTGCATGTGGATCAATAGCACCAGTCCTTTGTCTCAGGAGAGAGTGGGAACCCTGCAGGATGTGAGTGGCTCTTGTGGCAGAAGCCTGTACAAATCTATTCATCTTATACAGAATCTATACAGAAAATGTGTTACAAATATTGGAGAGACAGGGATAGTGTGTGTGTGTGTGTGTGTGGTGGGGGTAGAGGGGGCATACTATCGTCGCCCCTTTAGGTCAGTGAGGATGGAAGAAGCATTACAGTGAAATATGCCTGGCAATCCAATACTATCTGTTTGATCTATGGAGCCTAATAGAAGTATGGATCTGTCCCCATTACTGTGACATGTGACTCATCCCCTCATGACCAATACATCCCCCTCAACATGACATCTGTGACACACAAGAGGACTTCTTGTAGTTATAAACATGAATCAGAAACGTCAATCGGTCTGTTTTGCACATTGATGTGTGGGAACCTCAAAGAGAAGAGCTGATATCTAGGTGCGGCAAAGTAAGTCTCAGGGAAAAGGTGACATTGCACTGACATTATGTTAGGACTGACCTCTGACTATCAGTGTAAATAGGGTCTAAATTTTATTTATTTATAAATTATTTATTAATTTCCTCCCAATGCCAGTGATCAGCTCGGACGGTAGGCTATGGTGTTATAGCTGATTATTATTCCGCAAAATCAATGTTACATCAGATTAACTTGTGCTTGCAAATGCTGACCTTTTGAATAGCAGAGAATAAGTGGCCTGGGAGACATGCTGACCTTAAAAAGCTTGCAACAACGTCAGGCCAAGCGGGCATTTTTACCACAGTGTCAGAGTGACATCTAGTGGTCGTTAATAAAATCACAGCCATTAAAATGTTGAATAGCATACAGGAAAGGTCGTTATTCCAAATTGGTTAAACACAATCCCCAAATGCCTCTTGACAAAAATGAAGGGTGAGGTTAGCTTCACAAACTCATTTTCTAATGCAAACGTAAAGCCAATTGTGTAGCGTGTGCGCTACACATGTGTAAATATAATTGGCCTCAATTGGTCACCATACGCCAATAATTCTCGTTGAATATGTTGTTTTTCATGTTTCTAGCACACATACACCAATTGTGCTAGTCATTTTCTTTATGGTCTTATTCCTGTTCAGGGGCTTCGGGGCTGAAGCAGATCCCTTACTGTGTATGAGAGACATGTGAAGGTTTTATTTTATGTGCCCAAATTAGTAAACCACTGCAGAGTTTGTTTGTGGAGTTTTTATAATATGAACCATGTTCCAGAATACGAGTTTACTAAACAGCATCTGCACAGTGTAATTTTTAATGCAATCAATAAGTGATTTAGGCTTTAAGAATGTGTTGCTGAGGTCCAGAGAAACATGTGTAGAAAATGTAAATATGTAGGCTGCTATAATGTATCGCATGAGCAATACATTATAGCCTCTACCAAAATGTGCACAAAATCAAGAATCAATTCACGTATTACTCATCTGTTTTATCCATGCCCATTGTGTGCTTTCATTAACCTGCATTCATAATTCATATCCATACCATTTATCAGCTATGAAGACATTATGCAGTGTGTGCCATATTCCCCTTTATCAAATGTTCTCATCAAACCAGGTAGAATTTGGGCCCGTTGTACTTTATTCTGTGATAATAAGCCATTAACGTGCTAATTTCCCTATTCGTCTTTACGGTAATTGCCGCCATCAATACAAACAGACAGTACGGCTCTCATTTATAGTTTAGTACCGCCCATTACGGTTCTGTAATGTAACTGTGAAAGTCGGTAGCTAGTGGCGCTGCACATTAGCAGCGACCGTGTTTGTTCTGCGGAAGGGTGGGTAGTCTAAATGAGTGGGTTAGCAAGCATGTGAATAATGCGTATTTACATTTGTCACGTAAGCAACAACGATCTGATATTCTTCTCAGTATAAAAATAAGGTGACAGAGGGTGTTGGAAAAAAACTTTGTACTTGAGCCAGTCTGATATGGAAACAATGAGCTGCCTGACCCTTATCCTGTTCTCCATAAATAAAAGTCTAGATTATGGCCTTCTGTTAATATGCAAATTAGAATTGACAAAAGATAGGGTGACTTCCACAAACCTGTCTGTCCTGGTAGACAACGTGCTCGCCTGTGACAGTCTGTTCCCATGTAGGGCCTACTTACCTCACATTTCACAGTATTTGTGTGCATCACACGATCATGTAATATAAGAAGCAGCAACAATGAAGAAGACTGTTATAGTAAATTATGCCATATTTCAATCACAGCAAGAAACATGTACAAACCGTAGTTTTGTAGGAGATCCATATGCAGACAATATTGTATGTTGTAGCCTTTTAACTAATGTTGTGAGCTACAGTTAAATCAAGTTGCTAAGGAAGCCAGTACAATTGTGACGACAAATTTAACTGGATTCACTCCACGTCCAGCCTTGATTTCCACATAACAGACGCTTGAAATAAGGTCAAGACACACACAAGTGCCAGCACAGTGCATGCCATTACAAAGTGGTGGTATAATTACCTGTTCATTCAGCTTGTTTGTGACAGCAAATGAGGGCTAATGGCTAGGCCAATAAACATGATAGGAAAATATTCCAGTACATTTCCCCTGATGCTATTCTTACACCCAACTAGGACTCCATTCTAATTGGTCCTCTCACCATTTCTCATATCAGGAAATCACGCAATCTCATTTTCCCAAATGGTAATGTTCTCCCTAACGGCACTACTGGAAATGACTCCCCTTATGTGTTCATGATTACTAAATAGCCATGCTGCAGGTTCCTATGTATGGTATATGAGCAATAAACACCAGAGGCTGTATGAAAGATTGTTGGTGGGGGGGGGGGCAACGCAATTATGTGGTGCTAATAGTGAATGCTTTAGCTCAGGTCATTTGGTGGAACCATTTGCAGATATTTCACGCAATCATTTTAGTTTGTCAGAATTCTTGTTTTGTGCTTATCACACTCTCATTGCAGCACTGTGTTGATGTTTATGGATGTTTATTGTTATATTTTAGGTGTCTACTGCAATACCTTTACCACACCTGCAGAGAGAGCCCAAGGCAAGGCAAGGCAAGGCATTGATATAACACATTACATACACGAGGCAGACTCAATGTGCTTCACATAAAAACATGTCATACAATAAAACAGGATTTAAAAATAATCCATAAATAGACATTTAAATTAAAGAATAAAAGAATAAAATGTACCTCATAGCAAAATTAAACAGTGCAAGGTTTGCAGAAAGCAATGGTGAACATAAATATTTTTACAATTGATTTAAAAGTAGTCAGTGTTAGAGCAAGTCTAAAATCTTCTTCTAGCGATTGGTTGCATAGCTAAATGCTGCTTCTCCATGGTAGAGGATCTGAGGGGTCTAGAGGGTTCATATTGTAAAATCATTTTAGTGCTTTTTCACAAGTCATTCTCTGGATTGAACATCTCTGGAAAACAGTAGGTATTTTAGGAGGAAATTAGGTCTAGATAAGTTCATGAGTTGTATGTTATAAACTGATGAACTGCTTTGATGTAATTTTGACATTGGCCATGGGAATATAACGCATGGTCTCCTTCCAGTCCCGCTGTGACAGGACTGGAGGAAGGAAGCCAACCTCCGACTTTAACGTACACAGTGAGGTCAGTGAGAGTAGCCAGTCAGGACTCAGGAGTCACATCAGGAAATGTCACAGTCAGGAGGCTGACATATGGAAGCAAAAACCAATTCACCAAATTAACAAATTTGAAATTCTGCCAGAGAGAGAGTGTAAGCCAAGAGGTTGAGTGAAAGACATGGCACCAAGATACTGGAAGAGAATATGGTTTCTGGTTGCTATTGTATAGCCGTCTGCAGAGAATAATGTAGAGCCAAACTTCTACGCTGGGGAGTGATTTGTTTTTTCTTTCTGCTGAGCTTGTGGATAATGGAATCAGATAATGGCTGGTCCCAAGCTTTCATCCCAGCTCCAGGATGTTTAATTAGATCAAACTCTGATAAGTGAGCTATGCCTTTCAAATGAACCTCTGAACAGTTTGGAGGTGGAGTGATCTCTATCCACACTGATAATAAACTTGGCCTGGCCTACGCGATATACATCAGGAACTCTTACATTGAACAGTATGATGGAGGTCATAAACACACACACTATTTAACTGAGTTGAGATTAACAAATAATAACACTTAAATGGCATGCATATTTAATTTACCAGTATTTCACTTAACATTTATCACTCTCCTAACATTACCTCAACCACAGAAATGTAATCTTTTTTTTCTCCGCTCACCGCCCTCTCTGCCATGGGCTAAATCCTGTATGAATAATGCCTTGGCTATAGGGATTATTCTTTACCTGCTGCGAGATAGAGGGAGAGAGAGAGAGAGGGGAAATTAAATGAATGATAATGTTAAAAACTACTTAAAATATTTTTAGTATGAGTGGTTTCAGGTGGATTGAGACTGGAGTGATGAAATTAGCTTTAGCTGAGATTAGCTTGCACTGGAAAATAATATATTTTACTTGATTTTAGAAAACAACAAGTTTACCATTAATCAACAGTTTAACTGCTCCTGGCTACTTGTTCCCCTTTCAAAAGTAATTCTCATAGGCAGGTTTCTTTTTAAATTGCGTACTCGGATATTTTAGATACTAACCTAATATCTTGTTCAGCTTTTCCCATTAGACTGCCTGCTGGTTCTAGTGATATTTAGTCTGGACATACTGTACATCATACAGGGAACCTGTTTCCAACATTTTTATTCTGCTGTTCTTGTGTTGACGAGACAAGTAGTTTAATGCTAATTATCACACAAAACAGTACAACTTTAATTACTACTAATACTTGTTTACCACTACCACAGTACTACTCTAAGGTATGTTATTGGTTCCTCATTGTCAACTCAACCCTTGTTCTAGGTTTATTCACATTTGCATGATTCCAGAATTTAAATATTCAAAGCAAGTGACTTTACAAATACTTTCTCATGCATATGGTTCACCTCATTGGCTTGAAATAAGAGTTTTGGCTAGCAAATGTGCTTCAGTGCACAATCTGACTGCAGTAGGAATACATCTTACTAAACAGCTTATTTAGACAATATCAACAATGAAACTCTCTCTACCGATTCATGGTGCAATCCCATCAAATTCCCATCAAATGGTTGTGGACAGAGACGAGAATGTGAGAATGTGGCCTTCCTTCAACAGTGTGTTTAAGCCCTATGGCTTGATGAGAACCTTTGTATTTCCACAAAATGTGGTGGTGTCTTGGAAAAACAAGTCCAGATAAGGCATCGAGTGTTTCAGTGCCCTGTTCAGCTATCCTCATACAAGCTGTTTCTTAGTCAATACAGTGGTGTCCAAAAGTCCATTATCAAGATCTATTTGTTTCATAATTCATCAAAAATTAACACAAAATCTCTAATGTTATACAGTTTCTGAGTTCAAGAGATTTTGCCAGTGCTTTGGTCAATGGAGTTCTTACCTAACATATTACACTGTGTAATGTCCTGGGTTTGATCCCTAAAATGCCCAGATTTCTAACCCCTACTTGTAACGGTACTAACAGTCGCTTTGGATGGAAGTGTCTGAGAAATTACCTAATTGCAAATTATTTACTTTCATTTTGAGGAAATGAAAGGGAAAATTATGTGCAAACAAAACATTTAGAGGTTTTTATTTAATTTGTTTTTTGGTGAAAGATGAAAACAAACAGAACTTGGTAACGGACCCAGACTTTTGGACCCCATATGAATACTGTACACACTATCATGTGCGACTGTATATCTGTCAGCAGATGGCACTGTTTTTGTTGTTGGCTATTCTTTAGAAAAACAAGGGCTGTCAGTTTGTTTTCCAGAGAGCAGTTGAGTGGTTGTTTATTTTTATACTGAGGCTTTTTTTGGCTATCTATATCAAGCATAAATGAATAGAAATTACCAACAGCCTCATATATTTACCTGACAGTAAATGTGAATATAATGCTAATAAGGTCTCTGATAGTTGGGAAGGGGCATTCCCATACTACTGTGCTGTGTCTGTACTGCACGTAGATGGTTGGTCTTACAGCAGATTCAGTCTCAAGAGACTTCATTTACTGTGGTTTTCCAGGTTTTCACCTAATTTCAATTTGTGAAATAGACAAGAATAATTCCACATAATTAAATAACAAAATCAAAATGCATAAAAATGGTGATGTTATGGATCACATTCATTGACCGTTGATGTTAATGAGATAACGTTTATAAGAAAGGATAGCAGGTATGCTTTGCTAATAAACACACACATGCACATACACTGTCCACTTACAGCAGCTGTCAAGGTAGCCATCAAGTACTCTGAAACCCCATGCGATAGGTGTGTGCCATTACTCATCCCGTTATGGAGCGAAAGCTAACAGCGCCACCGCAAGGCTAACACAAAGGTCCCATACAAGCTGATGTTGCCACACATCCATTACATGCCTGTTGTTTGTCTTCCCATCCCTCCACCCTGCCTTGTTCACCCAAGGGCGGAGTGCCTGAGAATGTGCGTGCGTGCGTATGTCAATAGCATAATGCAAACAAACCGATATGAGCACGCTGCTACTGTGAGAGCGAGAGAGAGAGAGAGAGACCACACAGAGGGCCCCTGTGGCCCTACGTTCTAGCCTGAGGGTGGTACAGGCAGTTTATGAGCATGCTGATGTGCAAACAGAGTGGAGGCTAATGGCATCAGTGGTATTGCTGTTCACTTGTG
The DNA here is from genome assembly GCA_025447815.1 of Percopsis transmontana. Lineage (NCBI taxonomy): Eukaryota > Metazoa > Chordata > Actinopteri > Percopsiformes > Percopsidae > Percopsis > Percopsis transmontana. The sequence goes on along the minus strand of JAOEHI010031693.1, from coordinate 6,317 downwards.
CTTGACGTGTGCTTGATGTTATTTAACCTCCACCAAGCAGCATGGCATCAGCAGGTAATCGCTCTGATTCCCAGAGGTTGTTGACAAACACGTCAAGAAGGCGGAGATCCTGCAAAGGGTCATATAGTATGCTTTACACCCAACAAAAGAATAATTGAATATTGTAAATGATAGATGAGGGCTGTGCTATGCTTTACTGGTTGCTTCTAGGAACATTGATTATACCTAACGGACCATAAACCATAGAAGGCCATGGTAAATAAATGTGGAGCGCATTTGATTGATAATAACTACATCAACAATTCTTTGCACCCATTCGGTTAAATATAGGAACTACTGTAAGAAGGTGAAAATTATACTGCACCTTTAAAGGAGCTCGTTTATAGTTATAGTTACGCTATTTTAGCGTGCTGACTCAGCTCCTAAGAGTGATTTTGGATAGCCGTTGGCACGATAACTTGAGATGAGTCTAGCTAGCTGGGGTAAACCAAGCTCTATCGTCATGGTAATGCACCTTGACCTAAACATCCCACTGTGACGTCACCCTGTGGCAACACGGCCTACACACACACACACACACACACACACACACACACAAACACACACAAACACACACATACGTATACAAACACACATATATATAGCTGAAAACGTAACTTTTCATGTCAAACTACGTGCACACACGTATGCACATACACACACACACACACACACACACAAGCCGAGTCAGTGTAGCTGTGTCAGTGAAGGCCAGATGAAGACCCGCAGCTAGAGCCTATAGCAGCCAATCAGCTGCTCAGCATGGCAGGGCCCTGCCTCACACACCACAGCTCAGAGACAGGGGGGCCTTCATGATGCACAGTGAATCAACTCACATCTTCCCACAGAGCAGGAGGCCCGTCACACTCTGCCGACCGCCCAGTGACATGAATCATTTTGTTTTAAGTTATGTAAAAAGCACGGACAGAGGGATCATGTGTCTGGGGTTAGGGCTGTGTGTGTGTGGGGGGATGATACTAGGGTAGGGGCTACTTCAATCTGTGTGTACATGCCTCTGGCGCCACTGTGTGCTGCCGATGTTGAGTGTGACCATGCGTTTCTGGGTAGAATGGCTTTCAGAGCCTTGTAATGTTTAATGCTTTCAAAGAACTGCAACATGAAATATTCACCCACAGCTGTGCCCCACAGCTGTGTCCTACAGTAGTTCTACAGCCCCTTAACTCACGTCATACCAGAAAAAGGAGAAAACCCTAATTCCAAAATGTGAATATAAATGGATATGAATATATAAATACAGTATAATTCAATGGAGAAACTCCAGTGGCAGTTGCCAAAGGCAGTTTAGTTAATGTCACTTAGTACACTTGTCTAAATATTATGATGAAGCGATGCATAATGTCTGTTATCCAGAAGTGCGTTAAACCTCCTTTCATCGTGATGGTAATGAGATGGATGTGTTGCCTCTGTGTTGCGTCTGATCATTTATTGGAGCTGACAGTACATCATTTTCATGACAGGTGATGCTGTGAGGTGTCTTTAATAATATGCTAATCAACCTGATTTAGTTGTCTCTGGCTGTGCCATGGCTGTTGGAGGTTTGTTGTTATTTAAAGGAATTTGAATAAGCTTCAGGCATGTATACAAAGAGTAAATGATAAGAACTTGATAAGAAATGAAGACTATTCTTCCAAAACGGAGAGGTCTTATATAGTGGATGTTAGTTAACATTCAGTACTGTAAACTGTACATTAGGATTTTCATCATATATTTAGACTTAGATTCCCAGTTCTGTCCATGTTCCATAGCACGTTTTGCGGATGTGTAGCTACATGCTACTGTTTAAAGTTAACACACTGCAAAGCCTGTCTGCTGCTGGGGCTCTGCTTTGAATTATCGTTCACTTCCTGACTATTCATTTCCCTGCAGTTGCTGACGCTCCATGGTTACTGCCGCCCTACGTACGACATTATCCACCATACAGTAATAACAGCCAGGCACTCCCAGGGCCTGTGGCCTTGCCCCGCCCAGAGTCACTCTCCCCGGAGGACGACTTGTTCGTTCTCTCCCAGCATTTCCTGGATCTTTGCCAGGGTTTCCCTCAGAGAGTCAAGTCAAGTCTGACAGTGGTGAGATCCCAGATACGCACATTAACACCAGCTGGATACATTAGCACAAATGAGGGATTAACACATACCTTACTGTAAATATGTAAGTGGATGCTGAAGAAATAGTTTAATCAACAGAATTTCATAATTTTAAGAATACAATGTATATATTTCACCACCTGGTCAATGAATATAATTGTTAAAAGTTCGAAAATGCAGTGGATTTTATTGTTAAAGAGACATGTTGTTTCAAAGGTATTGAGATGATGAGGTTTGTTGACTTCCACCACACCGACAAGAAGCACAGCATTGACCCGGACAAGCATTGAGCACATGACAACAAGCATCCCATCTCCATGTCGACTCCATCTTTCTCTAATCACTGGTGTGTTGCGAAGACAAAGCCCAGCTCTGTGCTAGCACGGCTGTCAGAGGATGGCTGGAATACCACAGGCCGCTTCGAGCATGTCAGCTGTCCTAAGCCAGAGCCAGGGTTGTGACTGTCTGGCCTTGGGTTTGTTTTTCTGCCTGCGCCTGTGCATTCTTTTATCGGTTACGTGCAAAATGCATTTTTCGCCTGGAACTCTGTTAGTCTGGCTGGTTCCTGGCTGACCAGCCGTGGATAGTCAGAGACCATAGGTTTTCTGATGACATGAGTAAAGATGACTGGGTGACTGGCTATTAGACCATCAGAGCAGAGGCATAGGAAGGCAATGTCACAGTCTGTCACTGTAGTCACTAAGGCTGGCTGGCCCGCTGTGCTTGTGTGAGTGTGTGTGCGCGCGTGCATGCGTGCATGCGTGCATGCGTGTGTGTTTGGTTGCAAGTACTTCTGAATGCCCTGTGGAGATTCAGGCAGAGGCGGCACTACGGCAGAAGAACTGGTCACAGTAAAAGGGTGGTGCCACTATTGTGGAACGAATTTCTCATGTTAAATCAATCGATTCTACTGTTAATAAATACTCTATCTTTACACTTTATACATTGTCTCCCTCTATTGGAAAAAAAAACATTTCCAACCAGTCCAAAAATAGTGTGCCAAAGAAACCTAGAAGCAAATGTGCATACATTTTGGCACATGCAGCTTCAGTATTTGACATGTGATGTTTTATCAATCTTGTGTATACAACATTGTTCCTGTGCAAATACAAAAGGTGTCTTCAGTCCACATCTGAAGTATTACACCCAGACAGATATCAGTGTAGATATCAATCTCAGAGCCTCCTTGATAAATCATACACCCTTGATAAAAGTGTGGCTTTTATGGAGTACGGAGCAGATTTAGCTGATGGTGTATCACATTTCGCTGTACTGGAGCAAAAGCACTTTTTGACAGAACGGGTCCATTCTGATCCAGATAGAGAGAGGGGAACCACCTGCGCCCCTATGCTTCCTTGATCGCGGTTAACCACAGACGTAAAGGCTGACATCATTCCAGCTCAGGATTCCTGAGAAAACAGAACAAATGTTTTCCATGTGCGGCCCCACTCTTCTGAAGTTCCGTCAGTTCAGCTAACAGAAGTCAGGCCTATACTCTTGACACCTCAGAGTTGACACATATATGGTTCCTGTGATGGGGAGTCTTATAGGAACATGGGTGTGTGTAGGACACGATACGATTTTAGTCACGCTGTCCTCAGGGCAGATCATATACAGAACATGTGTGTATATGCATGTGGGGGTGTCCTTTGAAAAGTAATGCCTGGTTGAATGCCCCCTGGTCTTGCACATGGGAAATGATCATTATATGAAGAAAATAGAGGAACTTCTTTGGACGCGGTTCAGATTCCACAAGATTCCCTGTGAAGTCTGCAATGTGGTTGAGAGAGAAAGGCATGAAGTGTAAACAAGAGTTTTTTCATCTGAAAAATGAACAGAAATCCCTCTCATGTATTTTGTATGAAAACCCCAACACAGTACAATATTTGTAAATTCAACAGTGAATTAACCCTTGGAAACTGCATTCTGCAGTGGTTCTTAATTCACCTCGGGATATAGAGAGTCTTCATTTGGATTCACTGCTGATTAGAGCGGCCTTTCTTCAACTTTCTTCAACAACCACCAATGCTGTAGTTAATAGCTTGTTTGATGTACTGTATATATGAAAGATAATGACATAATAAATATACTTTATGTGTATGTATAAATACAAGAATTACATAAAACAATAATAACATAAAACAAATCTCATAAATACTCAGAACCACTAGATCCTGGGTTACTTTCAACACTATAAGTATGTCATATTCACAACACATTTTTAATGTCATTAAGCCTCTCAACCAGCGAGGTCTAGGGTCTAGTCAAACAGGGACCCACCTGGACACAGCTGCGGACAATGCTCCTCTTTTTTCCAGCCCTTGCATGACAGCGGTGCAGGTATTTCAAGGCTGACAGCAGGTGGTGGGGGCGTTGTGAGGGAGTTGGGTTGATGTCATTCACCCTGTCTGTAAGTCATTAGTGTCTGTAATGACCCATTTAATTTTTGTATTCTTTCTTGTTTTATGAAGTATGTATGTATGTATACATTCCTTCATTGGTGTTTATGGTTGTTTATAAAGGCCTGTATATTCTCTAAGCTTTACGTAATGCTAAAAACAAAGCAGTTCCCCCTCATGCAGTGTATGAAGACTTGGCTAAAAACCACTGGTGTAATTGACACAGAACCCATATTATCAGTGTTCAGATTGAGAGAGAAGGAGTGAGAAGAGGCAGAAAGTAGAGAGAGTCCATCTTGTGTGAAATAATCTTGTGAAATTGGAAGGACAGACAAAGCACTTCACTTCACTCAGGGCAATGGACAAGTAAACGCAGGCTATATGATGGACAGCTCAAATGCGCCTACAAATCAACCATACAGTATACAGTTCACTGATACTACGAACGCCCATATTTAGTTAGCTGCATTTCTGTCTCTTGTGGTGGTTTGAAGATAATCAATCAATTTTTGTACTTCTTTGCAAAGAAGAACAAAACACCACGACATAAGCATGGTAAACACCTTGGGTTAGAGCCCAGCTGTAGACTCTGGGCTCTAACCCTTAAACGTTCACATCAGTTAGCCTATGTCTGTTTTATTCTGTGTGATTCTATTCATGCTAGCGGCTGCTGGGCTGCGTGGGCGTCTACAGCAGAGCGCTCCGAAAGCTTGTTCTGGTCTGCTGTTATGTTCTGTTGCACTAAATTATTCACATACAGCATGCTTTAACATGTTTGTAGCTTTAGCAGCAGCTAAGTTCAGCTGGGTCCTGAAGTTGACGCCCCCCTTATCTCTCCTTACTGTAGCAGGTGGTTGACATCCACTATCGTTAACTGTTGCTCCAGTGTTGCTGGCAGTATCTGGGTTTCCAACTCTGATGGCGCATGCTCTGATGGCTTGTTTGAGTTTGTTTATTTTTTTATCAAAAATAAAATTAAAATTAAGATGAAAACATATATAGAACTCTCAGTTATTACAGTAAATGTAATTTCTGTCATTGTCATCAAGATATATTTACTGTATGTATCTGATGATTTTTTTTTGTCTACTCCCCACTTCCCACCCCCTTTCCCTACACTGCCTTTGATTGGTATACCAACCCAACTAACGAACAGAACACAGACCTTAGAGGGGCACAGCAGCATTGCTGACAGCAATGCCGTCTTGACGACGAAATATTGAGATGTTCTTAGCATCTAAAAAAGTAACTTTCATTTAATTCATATTCATGTTTTATGAGTTGTCCAAAGCGATATTGCCCAATAAATCTGGGATTATTACTTCAATAGCCTCAATAGCCTTATAACTGATTGTCTTAATGACAATAATAGTGATAGGGTCTGTATAACTCTCTGAATGGCATTTCAGATTCTTTTCTATTTTTTCACTCAAGTGCATTGAGAGCATTTGGCCTTTGAGTACATCATATACTTACATTTAAACCCTTTCTAATGCCTTCAGAGATTAAACCTGCCTTAGGCATTCTGAACTTCTTATGTGCTTCTTTTTAAGTAGATGCCATTTGAGGTTCAGTAAACATCAGTCCAAATGATGCTTCGCTCTTCTTCTCAACTTCCATTCCTAAAACAGAAATGATGCCAAGTTGATTTTTAGGTCGGTCTAGAAGCTTTCTGGGTGTTAGAGAAAAATGCATCAGCTAGTGTTTTCACATTTGCAGACACACTACCTCTAAGCCTCCAGTTAAAGTTTATGGTCGTGATCTCCTGTCTTAG
>JAOEHI010031673.1:0-24293 GCA_025447815.1 Percopsis transmontana | reverse complement strand
CACACACACACACACACACACACACACACACACACACACACACACACACACACACACAAACACACACACACACACACGCACAAACACACTGTCTCACCCCTCTCGTTCTTTCTCCTGTTCTGTCTTTCTGTCCCTGTGGATCATTCTAGATGTACTGCTCCAGCTCCAGTTTCTTCTTAGACAGGCCTGATGTACACGGAGCGCCGGTGGAGAGTGAGGAGTTCTTCGCTGGGATTAGGGTATGCCAGGCTCACCTCAGAATACCCCACATTTGTGGGGCTCTGTGTATATGTGTATGCGTGCGCATATGTTCACGTGTGTGTGGTTTGTGGAGGTTTGAGGGAAAGTTTAGGTCCGGCCTCTGATTCGGAGGGGTCATGAGATGATTTAAACATTTTTGTTTCGTTAATATTATTATTTTTCAATGGCAATTTCAATTCACGTTTGTATATACACTCCTCTTAATTAGGTACACCTGATGTATCTCTGCTGCTGTAGCCCATACACTTCAAGGTTCGACATGTTGTGTTGGTTCACAGTTGCACTTCTGCATGGTTATTTGAGTTACTGTCGCCTTCCTGTCAGCTTGAACCTTGAGCTTGGCCATTCTCCTCTAACCTCTCTCAATTAACAAGGCGTTTTCCCTCACAGAACTGCTGCTTACTGGATGTTTTGTTTCGCACTGTAAACTGTAGGGACTGTTGTGCATGAGAATCACAGGAGATCAGTAGTTTCTGGTCTCATTGACTACTTCTTTAATACGTCACAGGACTAAAAACATAGGTTTTGGTTAGTGTCTGTGCGTGCGTGACTTCCTCGGGCATGTGGTCACATACGGTCTGACCGTTCTCTGTTTTGGTCACAGATGAGACCAGAGGTGACCACGGTGTCTGAAGATGGGAGGGGCTATGAGCTGGCTGTGGAGAGCACAGTCCCCATTCCCTGCTTGAACCATTCCCCCTCCCCTACACCACGGTGCACCCTGTCACTGCAGTTGAGCCTAAGCAGCCAGGACAACATATTGGGTCCGGATGTGACTTTATCCTCCTGCGAGGTAGAGCTGCCCCAGGCCCCCTGCAGAGAGGGAATATGCAGCCAGGCTGTGCTCCGCTTCAGCCCGGTCAGCGACCTCATCACGGACGGGGACCGAGTGTCCCAGATCTCTGTCGAACCCATCAGCACGCACAACTTCCTCTGGAACGGATACTCGCCAGAGCCTGTCCAGGTATATATCTATCTATCTGTCTGTCTGTCTGTCTGTCTGTCTGTCTATCTGTCTGTCTGTCTGTCTGTCTGTCTGTCTGTCTGTCTGTCTGTCTGTTTTGCAGTTTTATGTAAACTCTAATAACATCAAACATTAGGTAGAATTTATTGATGATTGAATGATAATAACAACATTACTCGTGTATCTCTTCATCTCAGTTTCATTGGCGTTTTCTCTCCTTTAGATTAGAGTAATAGATGTTCCCTCCGCCTTCTGCTACTCCTTCACAGACCCCCACATCATCACATTCGATGGCAGGTACACCAGCCTCCGCTCATTACAGTAAACATAACAGAATGTACTGTAAGCCTTAATGTAAAGTGAATTTAACACACAGCAATTCTCATTTATAGTGAGTGTGTTGCTTGTTTGAATCCCAAACCATTGGAGAATAACACGACTGGAAGTGAATGAGATATGCCTTCCCCTTGCAACCACTATTGATGTACCCTTGGACAAGGGACCTAACCCTGCTTTGCGGGAGCCTCTCTCTGTTTAGCAGCAAGTGACTTAATGAGCAGGTGTAGTTTGCCTGTGGAAAAAGTCTGTTAGAGGGAGGGAGAGGGGGAGAGAGAGGGAGGGAGAGAGAGGGAGGGAGAGAGAGAGAGTCATTTGAAGTAGATCAGTTGGAAGACTGAAAAACAAGAACATGTTTTAGTTTTTCTCTGCATTGTTTACCTCCAGACAATACGATAACTACCAAATAGGCACTTTCGTTCTGTACAAGAGCAACGCCTGGCCGTTCGAGGTCCACGTGCGTCAGTGGGAGTGCGGCAGCGTGGTGCACGCCGCCTCGTGTGCGTGCGGTTTCGCGGCGAGGGACGGCGGAGACGTCATTGCCTTTGACATGTGTAACGGTGAAATGGGGGACACCAAGCCCCACGTGTTGGTCAAGAACAGAGACCTGGGCAAGAGTGGCATTCGAATCACAGAGTCCTTTCAGGGACGTAAAGTCACGGTGAGTGGGGGACATGCAACACATGCTCTATGGTGTAGGACCGCTGGTCAATGTAAAATTAAAGGTAACTATGCTAGATTTTTGAAAAAATAAAAGGCTATTTCTGCCCCTCCCCCCTGTGCTGTTTGGAGCCTTGCTCTCAGGTGTGGAGAGCATATCTTTAGTTTACTCCCATTGGGTCAAATATAAGCCAGAATACAAATCATGTCCCATCGTTAAAGAAATATTTAATATACCTTTACTGTAATGTTATTTTGTTAGTGCATATTTTCAGTCAGGAGCACTGGTTATGGGATTAAATTACAATGCTAACATTTTCAGAAACGTGAAACAAGTCAAACTCATTGCCTTCGTTGTCATACCAAGGTGGCATGACATTCACACATTTAAATAAAATAATTGAATTAATTGAAATAAGATACATTTTGCATCATATATCAACATCACTGGTGCAATGACAAACGGTTTGGCCCTGCAGATGACCTTCTCCACAGGAGCGTTTGTGCGGGCCGATGTGTCCGACTGGGGAATGAGCCTGACCCTGAGGGCCCCCGGCTCAGACAGGGGCCACACTGAAGGGCTGTGTGGGACGTATGACGGACAGTCGGACAACGACTTTCACACAGCAGGGGGCAGCACTGTTGAGGATCTGCACGCTTTTATTGCTGAGTGGAGGTGAGAGTTATACTATAGAGTGTAATCTATAACCTGTGAGGATATATACCGTGCAGTGTTAGTGCTGGGCTTTCAGAGATCTCTTCCAAAGCCAGAGGTGTGACCCAGCCAACTTGGCTCGAGTCAGTCAGTCTCAATTCTAGAGACACAAGACTCAAATCAAGTCTCAGCTCTAAATGTGTGGTATTACTTTTGAAATAGATTTAAACTACGATCAATTTCAACTTCAATAAATTAATTTCGCCCAAATATACAAGACAAAACATACATTCACATACATTGAACCCAGGAGAGTCCTCCCCTCTGTCCAAAGCTTTGACAGACCAAGTGTTCCTCTGCATGGTGTTACCATTCCCTCCACCAGGCTCCCTGCGGGCACCAGCCTTTTCGACACGGTCCCGTCCTATCAGAGCGCTCCGACACCAAGCAGGTACTGTGCCTGTCAGCCAGAGCCCCGCCTCTCCTCCCCGGGGGCACGTTCTCAACCGGTCACCCCCTCGTCCGACTCCACCTGCTCTCCCCATGGCAACGTGCAACTGCCCGCCGTCATCCCCGCTCTGGACGTGACGGCGGAGTACATCCGGTCCGTGGAGCTGCTCGGCGAGACGCTGCCACAGGCACGGGCCCACCAGCGCCCCAGTCAGGCTCACCTGGAAGGGTTCAGCTATGCATTCCCAGAGGACCATGAGGCGGCGCCCGATCCCGACTCCGTCTCCCCCCCGTCGTGGCCCACCCCTTCTGGGATAACCCACCAGGGAGCCCGGGTCCTGTGCCAGCGGGCGGTGGCCAACTCCAGCGTGGCCCTGGGCTGCGGCAGCCTGTTGGGGCAGGCCGTGGTCCGCCGCGCCGCGGCCATGTGCGTGAGCGACCTGCAGCTGAAGGACGACCGGGCGTGGCTGAGTGCAACGCTGCCCCTGCTGGAGAACGAGTGCGAGAGGAGAGCGGTGGAGAAGGGGCGGAGGGGGGATGGGGCGTATCAGGACGTGCTGGCCACCCTCAGGTGCCCCGGCCTGTGCAGTGGGAACGGCCAGTGCTCAGAGTGGGGCTGTGTGTGCTTTCCAGGGTTTGGCTCCTATGACTGCAGCACTGTGTCAGGTAAGAGATGCTCTATGTACACACACAGTAAAGATAAACTGTATGAGACCACACAGTTTATCAATATGTCATTTGATGCTTACTCTCTATTGAATTACACACATTTATCCTTAAACCCAACCCACAAGTGTTTTGGATTATTTTGGGTGATTATGCTGTTATGTTACAGATTTACTGAGGTCGGCAAACTGTATATTACTGTATGTATTATTCTAGCAGATACACTACTTGCATACTTAGTACTGGTGTTGTTGTTTTCAGTAATATAACAGTTGTATAATCCCTAAATTACTAACTGACATTTTAGATTACGAGCACGTGCAGTAGTCAAGGCCTTTCTGCAGAAAAATCGAAATATTTCTAATCCAAAACCTGATGAAAAGATAACAGTCAATACAATATAGGTTTCAAAAGCACATCAAGGATAAATCATACATTTTATTACAAACCTACAGAATGTTAGCCTGTATCTAAAACAGAAAACTACAATCCAGACGTCTATTCAAGGAAGCATGTGTGAGATGCTTCACAGTGGAGGCTATGCCTATGGTAATTGGCCGTTATTGTTGCTGGTGTTCTGAAGACCAGATTCCAGAGATAATGGAGGTGGAGAAGGAGGGTCTGTGTGACGTTCGACAGGGACACTGTTCCACCGTTCAGGTCTTCGGCCAGGGCTTCAAGGACTCCTACGAGCTCAAGTGTGAGTTTGTTAAAGAAAAGGTACTTCAGTTTTTCCACTAGAAAACCTTGTGTAGCCCTAAGATACGGGTACTAGCACAGACTAACTGTGTTTTTACCTGGTCACATATAACACAGGAAATTAAAAGGAAATTATACAACAGTTTTTTCACCTCTGAAAAACTATTTTGTCCTTGTGTATGCTTGTCGTCTACCAAGACTACAGTGCTCCAGGAGGACTTTTCTGGGCAATAAAATCAGAGAATGGACCAAATCTACATCATTATCATCATTTAGCCTCCTTTGATTGTAGCTTGATAGAGTTTCTCGTCATCTGAATATATTTGTGTTAACTCTTATTCTCTGTCCTTCCTATTTATGTATATTTTGCAGTGGCTCAATTTTCCCTTAGACCATTAATTCACAAGTTAAATTATTACGGTTCAATCTAATTGAACATCTCTGTTATCCAGTTTGTGGATGGGGACTGGATTCTGGACGAGCCCCAGTTTGCTAGGGCCACCTTCTTGGATGTGACAGCTTTGGAGTGCCAGCTCCCCCTAGAGGACAGTCAGGCCTCCGCAGGACCAGACCAGGAATCTTCCACAGAGCGACCCCTGGCTCGCTGGCAGATCAAAGTCAGTCACCCCTGACACATTCTAAAGCTTTTTTGGGACTCTTGGGAACTTCTTTGTTCAGTTTTTAACCATTTACAAAAGTGCTATCTTCACCCGGTATGGAAGTCATTCCATTAGGAAACACAGTTAAGGACCTTCTCACTAACTCACTGTAATCACCTCTGGTGTCTACTTGCAGGTGTCCAATGATGGTTACAGTTACAGCAATGCCAAGATATTGACGTTGTATGATGGAGCCTGCCAGATTTGTAGTCCCACCGCTGATGTTTTGTGTTCCCTAAGGGTAAGCATGACTTTGTCTATATCCTGCGTTATGGTTCCTGCGTGAATACAATATGTACAGTGTAGGTTTTTGTAATCTACAGTGCAATGGCAGTCTGGTTAGACTGGTCTGGGTATAATGACTCTAGGATCATAGTGTGTTATATATAGCCAGGATCATAGTGTATTATATATAGCAATTTTTCTGCTTTAAGTAAAGTCAGATGCTTCTTTATAGTGTATTATAAAGGTTTATTTCTTGTATGCTAGATCTATTTTATCTATCTTTTTATCTAATTTCCCAGAAAAGAATAGGGAGACATCATTCCATACATTTAAAATATAATTTAAAGCAATATGACAAACAGACTTTCTAGCCCTATTTACAAATGATTTACTGTAGCTGATTGTGTACAGGGGAAGTCGTTTCATCAGTGGTTTACAATCCATTCTTGCCGCTATGACAACAACATTTCTGGTCTTGACCTGCAACTATTGCAGCCATGACTAGTTTAATTCTGTGTTGCCTTTACTTTTTAGGAGAAAACTTGCAACATTGACCATCTGTGTTATGGGGAAGGTGATCGCAATCCCAGCAGCCCTTGTCTGATGTGCCGCCCGGATGTTTCCAAATACACCTGGTCCATTGCAGAAAGTATGTACACAGTACACATTACACAGTATGTCTGACACACATAAATGTGAGTGCTGAATCCAAACAAAGCGTTGGGGGGGTCAGCTTGGACAGAGTCACGGTAGTTTATTGAAACCCCTGACCTGTTATGAGGTGCCTAAATGTTAAATTCCCAATTCTTCTTATTCCTTAATATGATTATATGATTATATACCTATTATAAACAATTATTGGAATTGGAATTTTGGGTGAAGGTTAAAGAAGTGACCAGGTTTGTTGAGGTTTATTAGGGGTACATTCTCTTATTGTGTCATAGCACCCCTGAAACCCCTAATGTCTGCCTCAGATCACTGTTTAGGTTTGAAACACACATGTGCATGCAATTTCACATGGCTTTACGTAGAGGTGTAGAGAATGGTGTGAGCCAGTTAGCTCTGTAGGGGGAGGGGTTGAAAGATCCGCGAGGGACATGTGCTTTCTGAGTTTCAAACCAAAACACTGATTTCAACTGCAAGGAAATTCTGAACTCATTCACTTCTCAGTCAACCCCTGATTCCTTCCATCCCGTCAGAGAACCATCCTCCGGTGCTCCCGTCCCTTCCATCTCATCTGCAGTCCTTCCAGGGGGAGGACTTTGTCTACCAGCTGGAGGCGCAGGACCCTGAGGGCTCGGAGGTGCTCTTCACGCTGGAGTCTGGCCCAGGGGGCGTCTCTCTGTCCCCATCTGGCCTGCTGACCTGGACGGTCATCGCTGAGCCCGCGGACACACACAGCCTGCGGTTTGCTGTGAGAGACGACTGCAATGCTGCGACCAGAGCGTCTTTGCAGGTACTGGTGGGTTTGGCTGTTCTTAAAGAGCTCCATACAGTATGTCTTAGTTTGTAGTTCATATATAGCAGCTGGAAACAAAGGCATGGTATAACCTTTAATTTCAAACACTCATGTTTCATGTTGCTAATGTTGTCTGCATATGTTTATTCGTAGTAGCAGTAAACAACACTAATAATCTTGTTGAAACGCTAATAATGATGTTACTAAAATTGCATAATCCTGTTCCCATTATAAATGAGTTATCTGATAATGTAATCTGTGACTGATGTAATTCTAAAGTTGGTGTTATTGCCGCATTGTAGCCATTAGGCGGAGCTAATGTGCAGTCTGTGGTAGGCCTTAAACACATTGCATTCAACACACATTTGCTGTTACTGAAAAGAAAACAAACCCTTCTTTTAAAAAAATGAAAAAGCCTGTCCTGGCAATAGGCAATGGCATCATAAACACATCCTTCCTCCAAAACAGTTTTCACAACAGTAAACAGTAAGTTTTAAAAGCTAGTGCATTAACCGAAGTCCACAGTTGAGAACATGTTTTTATTTTTCTGACTTAAACCTTTCATAATATTCAATAATTATATAATTTTATCAATTCAGACGAGATTGTTTTTTCCCAGCAAATGATGTAGCTTTGTATGTTTTGGATTTGTATGTTGCATTGAGCTTTTCCTGTGTTTGACATCTGCCGCCTTCTAAACAGTGTTTTCCCATTATGCTGCTTGGCGCCTGTTGTCTGAATGATGAATGAAACTAAAGCTGTACAAACAAGAAGTCTCCCTCTCTGCCTCCCGCAGGTCTCCATGCGCTCGTGCGACTGTCTGAATGGGGCTTCCTGTGTAAGCCACGCCCATCTCCCCTCCAGCGGCGGGGAGTTGTACCTGTGTGTGTGTCCCGAGGGATTCAGAGGGCGGCGCTGCGAGGTAGACGTGGACGACTGTAAGCCCAACCCCTGTCGCCTGGGCCGCTGCATCGACGGCCCCAACTCCTTCTCCTGTATCTGTCCTGTGGGCATGGCAGGTAGCCAGTGCTGTTCTGACAGTAACAGAGCTTCAATCGTACCTTTCCATCCTTTAGAGAACAGAGGCATTTGCCGTTCTTTAAATGAATATAGGAAAGGCCTTATTGGTTGTCCTCTCCATTGTGAATATACATTTTTCATGAACACTCTAACAGCTCTGTTTATACACAGCTGTCCATGAACATGTGGGCAGCTGTAGGGGGAGGGGTAGAGAGCGGTTTTAAGCTAGGAGCCAGCTACTCAAGAAAGACAGTTTCAAACCAAAGCAGAAGCGTTTTTTGAATCACAAGGGCAAATCTATACACACAAATTGAGGAGCAGGTTTCTTCTCATGCATACATGGAAGAGTAAAACTATTTCCTTGTGATATTTAAAAATCGCTGGCTGCCTGACAATAGCTTTCAATAGCTTTAGTTTTAGCATACAGTAGTAGCATAAAGTATATTGTTATTATTTTATTTTAGTTGGATTTGATCGGTTGGATTTGTACTATACGTTTCAGTGCCAGGGATCTAGCATCAGCTTTGTGTGTTCTCCCTGTGTTAGTGTGGGATCCCATCCAGTTAGAGTCTCTAAATTGTTCACATCTGTAAATGCTGTCTGTGTGTGTGTGTGTGTGTGTGTGTGTGTGTGTGTGAGTTTAACCGCACTGTTTAGACAGAAATTTAGCTGGTATGGCCTCAAGTTCCCCACAACCCTGAATAGCAACAGGGAATAAAAAGTGATAATAAATAGTTGGATTCAAGCAGTGTTTTTCTACCCATTTCTTCTAAATAAATAGTATTTTCCCAATGGCTGAATTATCTACAGTATGTTCTGCTCCTCACATATGATTCCATGTGTGCTTCTGTGTGTTGATAACAGGCCGTACGTGTAGAGAGGATGTGGATGAGTGCGTCTCCCAGCCGTGTTTCCCTGGCGTACGCTGTAACAACACGCTGGGCTCCTTCCACTGTGGGGCCTGTCCTCAGGGTTACCACGGAGATGGGAAAAGCTGCAACAGTAAGTCCTTCTGATTTATCTTGAGAGGCAGAGGGTGACCGTCAAGGATTATTTTCCATTTTGAGTCTTTATCTCTACAGTTTATTTTACATGAATACATCCATAAATACACATATACAGCATCCTGTTTAGTTCTTCTTCATATTAAATGTTTCATAAAAAGGTTTCATTAAAGCTGTATTTAAGTTTTCTATAAGCCTTTATAGGCGCTACATAAATTTACTTAAATGCAGTTTTATAGTTACATCTAATTTGATATTGGTGGTATAATATACAGCATAAATGTAGTCTGACAAACACAAAGATAATAAAATATAGAATCAACTGTTGAACATCATCATTTAATATCATCATCATCATTTAATATCATTTAATAAATATATAGTCAGTTTATTATACATAATAGTGCTAGATTAATTATCGAGTGTTAATTGTGTTATTGACAGACTCAAAGTCTTAAAATCATCTTGCAGCCCCCCAAAAATCATCTTGGGACCCCCTTGAGAGTCCCGAAACCTATGTTGAGAGCTACTGGCATTTAGTAATTAATTCTTTATAGCATGTTGTGCTTATAGAGACTTTATTGAAAGATGACTGAAGCTTCATAAGCAACACTTTTCTTCATCTTCAAGACCTCCTGCTCCTAAACCCATTGAGCTTCCTCCTGTCAGAGTCATCTCTTGTCCCCTATCCCAGTGAGGGTGGCCCAGGGCTCAGGTCGAGCCAAGGCTCCAGGCCCCTCACCTTGCCTGAGACAACCGTGTCACCCTGGGGTCCTGTGCTTTGAGACCCCCCATGTGTCAGCAGGCTTTGTCTGTGGACCCTGTCCATCTGGGCTCCATGGCAACGGGCAAACGTGCAGCAGCAGCAGCACCCCTACAGGTGAGATTAGAACCCCAATTCTTGCAATAATTAGGATTTATGGCTTATGTTATGATTTAAGTCCTTGATGATTTTTGTCTGCAGAATCAATATGTTGTCAGTGGATTCTTTAGGTTGTTACTTTACACTTTACAAAATGTGTAACTGATTTTATTTCGAACATCCCTGTTCATTTTCAAGCCCTGTTCTCTAACTCCCAGTGTTTTACAGGGCAGGGAGAAGTCACGAGTAGAACAGACGACCAAATTCATATCACCAAACCCGATTTGATCAAAGAAATCACTACCACCTCCTCCTCCTCCTCCTCCTCATCAAAAAGACCCCCCCACCAAGGAGCCAAAACACAAACCAGTACCAGTATCAGTACTAGAAGAGTGTTTTCGGGTGACAGAAGGACCATGACTAGCCCCCAGAATCAAACCCTCCCCAGGGGCTTCGCCCCCACGGATCACAAAGGTCCGCCCAGTGGGGAGGGGTTGATCCCTGACCCCGCCACTGACGTCAGACTGGGGTCAACATCTCCCCCAGTGATCTGCTCCGACTCCCCCTGCTTCTCCGGCGTGCCTTGTGAGCCCACTGTCACAGGGTCTTTCAAGTGCGGTCGTTGTCCTCATGGGTACACTGGGGACGGAATTACATGTAAAGGTAGGGTTTCTCCAATAGCATTACCCAATAAGTGCAGAAATGTGTCATATTGTTATTTAATCATGTTACTTTAATTATGTGTTTAGTAAATAATAATGAGCACTATCCGGTCCTTATATATATACTATAATATATACTGCTTACATATACTTCTGTTATTCTAAATGTGTTAGTTCAGAGTTAGGACATTTGCATTACATTATGGATTGTGTTCTTCTATATCTTGCATATGTTATGATCATGATATATCTTGTTTTTACAGCTGCACG
The DNA here is from genome assembly GCA_025447815.1 of Percopsis transmontana. Taxonomy (NCBI): domain Eukaryota; kingdom Metazoa; phylum Chordata; class Actinopteri; order Percopsiformes; family Percopsidae; genus Percopsis; species Percopsis transmontana. Next base: position 13,441 of record JAOEHI010031673.1, on the reverse strand, counting down.
TACTGTAGGTATCAATGTATCATATGGTATGATATATCTGCTGTTTGTTTCAGCTGTATGTAGGTATCAATGTGGAAAAAATACAGAATGTACACTTCCCAACACATGCACCTGTATTGAAGGCTACACAGGATACAACTGCCATATAGGTGAGATGGGTTTGGGTTCTTCTAACTAAGGGCCCTAGTTTCCACACAGAGATTTGGCCAAATTCACTGGTTTGGTCAAATCCGTTAATTTACAATGAAGACTTTTCTGCATCTTTTCTTGTTTGCAGCGGTGTGCCGGCCTGACTGTAAAAACCAAGGAAAGTGTGTGAAACCCAATGTGTGCAACTGTCCTGTGGGCTACAGTGGCCCCACCTGTGAGGAATCTAGCTGTGAGCCGCCCTGTCAGCATGGAGGAACCTGTCTGGCTAGAAACCTCTGTACCTGCCCCTACGGCTATGTGGGGCCCAGATGTGAAATCAGTGAGAAATGGTTTGACTATTCTAACCGATTGGGACGTTTTAGAATGTGTTGGTCGATTTAAAAAAAGCTTAAAGAAGCTTTGGCAATGTTGCTAGTGACGAAGTAAAGTAAATACTCTTGTGTTCAGATACTGCCTCAGTGTTTAGACTTTCACATTGTCTGCCAAAGCTCAGCAGGCTCCTCCCCTCCAGCACACAAGTAGACATACAGTAAAACCAACACACTTAGATAAAAATATCCCAATACCGCGTTGCATCTGATTGAGTTTACTCCGGGAGTGTGAATAATAATCGTGTGTTTTCTCCCATAGTGGTATGTAACAGACACTGTGAGAATGGGGGAGAGTGCATTTCCCCTGACGTCTGCAAATGCAAGCCAGGCTGGTACGGACCCACATGTAACTCAGGTAAACAGACCAACAAGCTGTGTGAAAGCAGGGCGTTGATGGAAAAGGTTATGTAACTGTAACTGTAACTGTATGGAACCTAAAGCTTTTTGGCTGCTGCTTTAAACTTGATCTTATTGTCTCCATTAATGTCATTTTATATATTACTGTACCCCCACAGCTGTGTGCAACCCTTTCTGTCTGAATGGAGGGACCTGCATTAAACCTAACATCTGTGCCTGTCCCAGTGGCTTCTACGGCTCTCAGTGTCAGAACGGTAAGAGGTGTGAGAAACAAGCCCTGACTGCCATGTACCGAGACACAAACTGTACTGTATTCCATTAATAATAGATAGAGGACTTAGTCTTGCAGGGGGCCTACATAACGCATTGCCAAAATAAAAAAGACTATCTGATCTGATAAACTACAATCTTTTACATCAGTGTTAATGCAGATGGTTGGACTTGTGGTGGTTGTTGTGGTGAAATCCTTATATGTGTCGTCAGAACAACATACACTGTGTGTTACAGCTGTGTGCAGCCCCCCTTGTAAGAACGGTGGTCAGTGTATGCGGAATAATGTCTGTTCCTGCCCTGAAGGCTACACAGGAAAAAGGTGTCAAAAGAGTAAGCAATGAAATACAGTGCATGGTATACAGCCTTGTGCAAATTCAATGTTTCCACTTGCAGCTCAGTGCAAAACAAGACCTAGTTTCTAGGGCTAGAATTGGATGAACAATATAAATAATTATGGTTCAAGCAAAAAAAAAGTTTAAGGTGTGTTTTTAATGATTTAATGTATTGTTCTTACAATAAATATTTTAACATTCTAAAGCGTACTTGATTTATACAGAGTTCAAAATATTTCTAAAACTCAGTAAAGCAGTATGGAATGCATATTGTTAAAATGATGTGATCATATATTTATTATTGCCATTTCTACAATCTATTATTATTGTACTTCATGACTGGTAATGTTAATGTTACAATAGTAGTCAGGCATAGGCTAGGCTAGTGGTTAGGGTGGTTGACTGGGGTTGATCCTCAACATTCCTGGCCTTCTTGTAGACACCTTTGACCAAGATGTCTAATCCCTACCTACTCCCTAATACTTGGAATTGTACTCACTGTAAGTCGCTTTGGATAAAAGCGTCTGCTAAATGACCTGATTGTTCTTTCCAGGTGTGTGCGAGCCCGTGTGTATGAACAAAGGCAAGTGTGTGGGTCCTAACACGTGTTCCTGTGCGTCAGGATGGAGAGGCAGAAGGTGTAACATACGTGAGTATCAAAATGTCAACTTATAATTGAAATGAATTCAAAACGGGGTTTCACTAAAACAGCAGAAGTGTCAGAGGTGACTGACAGAGCGTCTGTAAAACACCTAATCTCTGTCAGGGGGTGTTTGTGTGTGTGTGTGTGTGTGTGTGTATGTGTGTGTGTGTTTTCACACATGCTGTTCTGTTTGCAGCTGTGTGTCTGCAGAAGTGTAGGAATGGGGGGGAATGTGTGGGACCCAACACCTGCCACTGTCCAGTTGGTTGGGAAGGCCATCAGTGTCAAACATGTGAGTCTTAAATCACGAAAGTGATAATATATAGTGCTCCTTTATCGCAGATACACATTAATTACATTGTTTACTGTTATATTTAATTATTTGTACTAACCTTAACACTATGGGTCATAAACATATCCTCCCAATATCGATTGCATGCTCAGCTGTATGTAAGCAGCGCTGCCTAAACGGAGGGAGGTGTGTCCTTCCTGACTACTGCCACTGTCGGAAAGGCTTCAAGGGCCTCACCTGTGGAATAAAGGTCAGCACATCTCTGTTCATAACACATACAGTATGTAACTTTAAAACTTACTTAAGTGGTTCAGTACTGAAATTATAGTCAGATATACTGTACAGTATTTAAGATATATTCTATTCTATGGAAATATATCTAAAATGTACTGAGTTTTCCACTATTCAGTGTCCATGTTTATTGGATACATCTACTGTATGTATCTGACAAAAGGTCGGTTTAATTTTATTGATTCCAAACGCTTGGCACCTGGTCAGCTTGGTTGCAAATCTGACGAGTCAATTTACAGTATATAGAACAAAAAGTTGTTACAGTATATTACCTCATCACTGCAAATCTTGCCAAACAGCTGAAGTACCGTTAAGTCTCTCAACTGACAACTCTTCAATACAATCTCTTCTGAATTATTCCTCGTACTGTAGTTAATTTAAACACTTGATTTTGGATGCCGAATTAACATAAGAATGGATACTACCAGAAAAGATGTTTGTAGAAGTATGTTTTTGAGAAGTCAACAGAGGTTGAAAATCCTAAGCGATCAGCATGTGGATTTAAATTGAGATAAAGAAACTATAGTCAAGGGTTTAACGATTTCAGTCGTTGTGCGTTTAACAATTTTGCGTTGACAATATTCTGACAGCAGTTTTGTTTACTGCTCCATATGTGTTTACAGGCACCACATGCATAATGGAATTGGAATGGACTGACTGAGGCTACAAACTGCACAAAAAACAAAATGAGGTGTGTGTGTGTTTGGCTATATGCGTGTGTGTGTGTGTGTGGGTGTGTGTGTGCACATTTGTCCAATAACATGGGGACTTGATATATTGCACTTGTCATTTTGTCCCTCTATTCCTGTCTGTTCCTCACTACCTCAAGGTAACAAACATCTGTTATGGCTACGTAGCCACGCTAATCCAATTTTGTATACAGTGTATGTTACTGTATTGTGTAAAAGTATGATAGAAGACAGTCAAATCAGTTACAGTAGATAGAAATACATTACATTACAAATATTGTTTTGATATAAGTTAACAATATGCTTTTATTTCCCACATTTGTAGCTTGTGTAGTTTATCTCATCATACATTTAGCCTCACTTTTACCAAAGCCAGCCTGCACTGTTTCTTTATATTTACTCCTCAATGTCATTATATCGCCTCCAGAACAGCATTTCCTACCTAGTTCACTGTTTATGTTTGAAATACAGCTGTGTGTGGTGGGAGGAAGGGGGATTTTTTGAGCCTAGGAGTGCTGTAGAGGGAGGTGTAGAGAGGGATGGGCAAACGCATTTCCCAACCCAAATCAAAGAGGGCCTCTTTAATCTGCTTTACTCATCTAGAATGGGTTTGATAGTGCACAAAACTTGATTTATTGTGTGTGAGCATTACTCACTGAAGATTGATACGAAAGACTTCTGTATAAAAGTATTATTCACCTGAAATATATTTAATCAAGACCAAATTGTCCTTTGGTATTTTCCAATACATAATAAAAATATATAATTACATTTTTTTAACAAATTCTGATGTAGATTGAATATACTGTATGTGGACAAAGTGACATTTTACTAATTTATTTAGCGGCACAAACTACAGTACATTACGCGACATGTTTATACAGTTGAAAGATGAAATAAAAGGTGTTTCAAAGTACAATATAGGATAAGTAAAAATTGGTTAAAACATTCACCCTAAAATCATCAATCAGGCTTTGACCTTTGACCCAGTCAGAGCCAAACTAGTAAGACTTCTTCCTCTCCTCACACTGAGGGCCAGAATATGGCGGGCGACAACGACACTTCTCTGGAGAAATACACTTCCCTCCATTAAGGCAAGGCCGGCTGCACACAGCTAAGAGAAAAAGGCAGAAACATTAACATAATGTAGTCAAAAAAACAATTTCTACAAATCCAACATACTGCTGAGAAGGGAAGCTCATAAAATGATCTGTTTTGTCACATCTGGAAAAGTGCTTGTTTCGAGGTTCAATTCACAATATGTGGCAGATGTAAGAGTTCTGCAGGAACTACAGTTGCCAGACACTATATTATCCAACTAATTCCTCTAGGTATGCTGTAGACAATAGGCACATTATGTGGACATGTGGAATGATAACCTATACCTGAAATATGCATGGAGGAGTGATTAAGTTGTGCATTTAGTATAGAACAGAATGTGCGTGTCAGTTTTGGTATTGATTGTATGATTTAAAAACAAGTGAGAAATTTAATGGAAACTGTAAAAGACGGTTATAAGTTTTAGGAGAAGTAAAAACACATATAACACACACACTCACAGAAAGCCTGTGTGAACTCACCAGTATGGCAGGCTCCTCCAAGCCATCCTTCTGGACAGCTGCAGATTCCTGGAGCTACACAGCTGCCCCCATTTCTACACCCTTGGGGACAGATCGCTGAGGGGCAAAGCAGCGCAACACATTCTCAACATCCCAGGAAAGCATAAATCCTTCATTCAGAAGACATGCATTGAGTGTGTAAATCCTATTCCTATCCTATATATGAGCACTGGGAGAATGTTTGCCAGGGTACTGTATGCGATATTGCACACAACTTGAGACTAGGTTTATTACCACAAGGGCCAGTGATCTTGAGATTTTCTCAATTAGCATCTCCATTACAGATTGGTCTCATTTGGTGACACTGACCTCAGTAGCTAATAGCGCATGGCAAATGGCTATAAACAAACCTTCTTGGCATTTGGAGCCAGTCCAGCTGGAAGGGCATATGCACTTGACCACTCCATTAACAGCGATGCATTCCCCTCCGTTCCAACATCCACCATCACACGTCACTGCCAAAGGAAGTCACAGTATACACAACACACAATATACTGTTATATTTATATACGGTATATGTTATATGTTTTTATATGAATATAATTGTACATTCAGCCTACCTTTGTGGCAATATTTCCCTCCAAACCCTGGAGGACATCTGCATTTGCCAGGGCGAAGGCACTCTCCGCCATTCTTACATTTAGGAAAACAGTTGGCTACATTTAACAGAAGAACATTGAAACATTTGAGAACATTGTAGCCCATTGATCAGCTACTTATCTAGCATCCTGCCTACAAAAGCTAATGGAGCCAGCCTCCATGAATCGCAGCTATACAAATTGTGTGGGAAGTCTGGAAACCAGACACAATAAATCATCACTTATCAATCATCACTTAAATACATCCTCTGTATTTAGCGTTTTGAGAGCTCCCCCTGGTTAGTAGGACCATATTGCAAGTTAATAGCCTATTATTCGATTTTAGACATACAAAAAAGTTGTAACATCACCATACTGGCAGGTCTCTCCTTCGTAGCCCCTGGGGCAGAAGCACGTGTTGTTGCGGATGCAGATTCCAGCGTGTCTGCATGGCGGCTCGCATCTCGCCGCGGTGTCAAACACGAACGGGAGCGCGACTCCTCGAGGCGCGTCTGACCGCGCGGCAGAGCACAACGCCACGAGCGCGGCCGAGAAGGCCAGCAGCGCGAGCTGCGTCGAGTAGACACGTAGCCCCATCACTCCACCACCATTGAGTTCAGACGTCCTATTTAAAAACGAGGAGCTAAAGTCCACGTCACCCTTGTTTTCTGAGGGCGGTGAGGATAGGGGGAGCAGGAGGGAGTAGGACGCCTGGTTTGGGGGTTGGCCTGAGAGGGAGAGGGATAGAGGTTGGGGTGATGAGGTATTGAAACTCAGACCAAGGCAACCCCAAATGCCTTTTCTATTAGCCTACTGGTAAATGGTAAATAGAGGAGTGTAAAAAAAGTCTGCATAAAAGTGGGCAATGTTTCAAGTTGGAGACCTTGCTGAAAGCCCACCCCACTGTGAGCATAATAACACCCCCCCTTACACACAAACACACATCCTACATTTGCCATTATTCACATTTGATAACTGTGTTAATCAGACTATTATCTTGTTGAGGACTCCTTTGCAGCTCTGTTGCCACACACTTGTTGAAGGCCAACAGAAAGACATTCTGACTGTCTACATTCTTAGGCGATGCCTGTGAAGGTGCAATGAAACAATTCTTTCCAAGACTATACCTCAGCATACAGAAATTATTTAAAATCTATAGCTATTTATTAAGAAATGGCATAATGTTAAATGCACACTTAGCACACACAGGAAACTACCATTCTAACCACTTCCCAGTCTGTGCTTCTCATTTTCCAGACAACTTGGAATGATACATAGAGGACACAGCCACAATAGAGGACACCAATTCATTCACAATCAACATGTCGTCAAGAGCTTTGGTTCTCAATTGGTCTAAGCTCAGGACCCACATTTGTCCTTGGTCATTAAGTCACAACCCAAAAAGAATTTCTGAACCATTATCATTTATTATCCAGTTAAGAAACACTGGTCTAGAGCAAGTTGCAGCACTTCTTTTGGTGGGTCATGGGTCATAAATGTTTGAGGACCACTGTCCTAAAGGGGGTACCTTGCAAGCAAAATATTATAAGCCTACGTGAAAATTGGCCACAATATTTATTACTGTTCTACGATATGTGATGTAATCATTTAGGGTATATTTTTCGTTTGGTTCAGATATTGATATAGACTGATAAACAAAAATACAACAGGAAATTAACAAAAAACACAGAAAAATAACATGTTGGTAGGACCTAAACTGTGTGGGTTACTAAACCTACACACACAAAACAAATACTTGTATTTTTGTGTTAATGTGCACTTTAGCATAGCTTTGCTACAAGCCCCTGACCTAAATCACTGAGAGGAAGTGTCTTAATGAGTAAAACAGATATAGCATATACCCTGTACACTTGAGGGCTCTCGTGTTTCTAAGTCTACCAGAGCTCATCTACTGTAGGATCCAAGTGGGTAATGTACTGGCTTCCCTTGTTACTATAATTAGGTCTACTATAATAACAATTTCACAATCAGTAAATAACAGTGCTGCGTGTGTTATAAAAACACACGCATACCATCTCAGGGAGTTGGTTGTCCAGCATTGTTAAGACACAGGAGTGCATGACTGGCTGCACTGAAGACAATCAAACTTAATAAATATACAATATTACTACAATACATGTAATAGTTGGCTGTGATAATCACTATACAACTCGCTTGAGACAGAACTTATTAACGAATGTGCTCGAGGAGATATCCCACCGTAACTTAGCACCATCATGTGTTTGTAGAAAGTACTGCATTACACTAAATTATGCGTCAACATCAGTTTAAATGCTATTTCTATCGTTCTTCATCCATGATGACGAGCAAGATTCTGGATGGATAAGTATTTACATGTACACTTTTTATTATTTTTTTTTTATTATTATATTTAGTGGAGGTAAAGTCACGGTTGTCATGATTACTCTTCAGTAGTCTATTAAAAACACTTTGGAATTTCACCTTTTTTGGTTAACAAAATACATTTCATGTTTAAAGTTATACAAATGTGTACAATATTTTTTTTTTTAGCAAAAACATGTGAGTGTATATTGTAAGCCATCAGTTTTAAATCAGCAAACATTTTAAAAATATCATGTTACAATAAAACTGGACCAAAGTAGAAACATAAAACAAAATAATTTATAGTAAACACAACACAAAGTTAATTATTGTGAAAGAATAAATTGCCACAATTACCACAGCTCACTAAAATAGGAAACAAGAGTAGATTTAATATTTTAGGTTATTTGTTTTGTAATGTTTTCAAACAAATGTTTTTCAAAGCTTGTGAATAATATGAAAACAAGGAGGCACACAATTTTTTATTTATTTTTCCAGAAAATAAAAGCCAGAAAGATTTCATTTATAAGGTTTGTTCTGCCCAAACAAATAAAAAGTCTACAAACAATCACATGTCAAACTATATTTAAGACATACTAACTTTGACAGTAGTCCCATTAGCCGTTATATCACCTAGGTGCACAGTGCCATTTCATGTTGCTCAGAAGCCAAGTGTAAACAATAAAAGTACTCAAACAACACAAACAAAAATATGACATTACCTAGACATTTTACATAATAAGAGAAATATATTGTAATTCATCCAGATTGTATAAAATAAAACTGAAAAGGGACAGAAGCAAGTGGTTAGGAAATTGCAAGTGGTTTCAATAATTAGGTAGAAAGACAGGTTTTCGCTAATATCCTGTGTATTGCAGTGCTTATTAAAAACCTGTACAGTAGGTGGACTATGTCAAAGTATCTGATTCCTGGTAATCCAACATTCAGAATACTTGATCATATTACCTTAACAAAACCAAAGTGCATCATATCTAAAATGTGTTCTGACCAACATCTCTACAAGCCAATAGTAAAATAAACTATTTGTTTAATGACCAACATCTCTACAAGCCAATAGTGAAATAAACTATTTGTTTAATTACCTACCTTTAATATTGGCACCATAGTTGAAAAGATAGGATTTCTTGCTATCCCAGCTTCTTGACAGTTAACAATAAATGATTTGTAGTTTTACGCTAACATTTTTTCCTAAAAATAATTTATTTGGTAAAATTCTTTACTGTGGACTTAGAAAGGACAACATTTTCTCCCTTAACATGTTCTTTTTCTAGTTGCGTAACAAGAAAAAAAAATCTGTGGACAAGCTTTTCATTTACCAGTGTTGTCTGGATTTTGTAGTGCTATTGGTAGACCTTCACATGTCCGTGTAACAAGGTGGTGTTCCCCCCACAGTCCACATACTGGTACATCTCCTGAGAAACCTGCTCCGCGTGGCCAAAGTACGATGTCGTCACGGTTACCCTGAAAAACAATTAGCATGGATGGGTCGAAACAGTTGAGAGTTTAGAATCAAGCATTTCATACGATTGGAAAAACTAGGGAAGGTAATTAGAGGCCTCTCGCTCCCCCTTGACAATTACTGTCAATGTATCCATAAGCAAGGCAGCTAAAACCTTCATGTTCTGTACTACTACTGTGGCCAACAAACAACCACAACCTGTGTTTCTAAGTGGGATAGAGCTGAATGAGTATTAAAGCACAGTGGACTGTCCTGAATAAATAAAGGGTAATGCACAGTAACCATAATACCTAGACATGTTAGAAAGGAAACCGGGACCTGTATATACTAGTAAATAAAGCCATACTTACTGCATCATTACAACAATGTTGTGCACTTTGATGGACTGCAGGGTGCAATAATCACTGTGAGACAGAACATAGGATTTAATATATTTATAATTAAATACTATACTTAAAAAAAAAGAAGAAAAAAAAGAAGGAATACTCACAACATATAACTCATCTCATCCGCAATCGTAGTGGGCACGGTGTAATCAATCTGAATATAAATGTCCAACAAATGAAGGTAAAAGACAGATTAGAAACAATGTGGCTATTATTATTTCATTAATTATGTAAGGTCTACTAGGAGAGTAGTAAAAACCGGACTGGAATATGGCCTAGATGAACGGTTGTATCATTTTCAATAGCAGAATTAGCAGAACTATTATTATGGTCACACAGAGATGATCCCTGTGTGACGGTGAGCTATTTCAGCGGTTTCAGAAGCTAATCGTAACTGCTTTAGGTACTTTAGCCTTAGTGTCTTTCATATTAATTAGGAACATTATTTAAACGTCTGCGTCCTAATAGATAAATTAGGACGTCCTAATAGACAAATTAGGACGTCCTAATAGACGTTTAAATAATGTCTAGACTCTAGACCCACCTGCCGTTCATCAAGCGGAATGATAACAGTGGTATTGTTAATCTTGGCTTTGCCTATAACCGTCTTGGCAAACTGCACTTGGGCTGTGATGTTGGTCACTGATATTGCGTAGTAGTTGTTGTTTTTTATGCCCAACGTGTTCTGGAAAAAAGAGAAAAGGCACTGGAGTAAAATCCACCCTTTGAATAATGAATGCACCCTTATGGTCATTTTCACATTTTAAACTTAAGTGGGAAGTGGGCCTCCCGTAGCCACAAATTCTGGGTTCTGGAGACGCTATAACGCAATCAAGGAATGTATCATAAGAGTCATAAAGCTACAGTGACAGAAATTTGAGGAAGGGCCCCATAGACTTACTGTAATGTTGAGATAGACAATTCTGCGACCCTTGTCATAGGAGACAAAGGCAGACTTCACCCCGACATAGGAGACGTCAATGGAACGAGGGAATAGGAAGAAAACCGCCAAGCCAGATAGTAGCAGGCAGAGGACTACCGAGATTGTGACATACAATTTTCTGCAGAGTAAGGGAAAGAGAAGTGAGGCAAAGAACTGGCATTGCCAAACCAACTCCCAGTTTCTAATTGATAATGTGAAATGGAGCCAGAGGGGCTATGCAGTTAATCTTTTAGGAGAGTAATTCCACACACACTTACGTTCTGCTGGGTCTTAGCCTCTGGTCACTGTAGGGAATCAAAGCCACAAGTTGGTTCTCTTGACCTGTTGAAGAAAATCACAGTCACTACTGTATAGTGAGACATCACCTCACATAGTTGTATCTCATTTATGCCTATTAGACTTTTACCTTCAGGAAATTTACTTCCTGTATAACCAAAATAACTTGTAACTATATGTTTTGTTTACCTCGTGGGATTCTGCCAGTACCCTGGCACGTGGGGCACGTGACACTGTCCCTGCCAGTGAATTCCACATATGGAAACTGAGATACGTCTCCATTCTTCCCATCTTCCTCATTCAAGATGTCAGTGTACTCCACATCAGTCGTGAGAGCACCCTGGCTCTCGTGTTTCTGGCTGACCAAGCGAGAGTGGGACTTGCCCATAGCTAAAGCTGTCTGTGAGCAAACAAGAGATATCATTCAAGGAGCTGCCAAACAGGCACAGCTGAATATGCTGATAACTAACAATATGCCCGACACTCGAATATATGGAAAATTATGCTTGATCGTTCGTAATCCAGAATTAACCAATGGCGTTTGGAAGATGAAGGGTATTACTCCCAACATCAGACTATATTATAAATACGTAAAATAAAATAAAGATGTACAAAGAAATAAACGAGCATTGCTTTTAGCCCGCAAGCTTAACGTTGCCCAATTGGGGTTGGCTATACATTGTGCAAAGCTATGGCTACGACTACTGTGGTAGATACGGCCTAATAGTACACCACGTACTAACTAAGAAAATCGCTAACCGCCAATTTTGCTATCTTACTGTCACCTACAGCATTATAAATTCCGACAGTGTTACCTTACAATGAACACAAACCTATAATAACAGCATCGCAGTATTTTAGCAAATTATCTTTTACGCAAACTGATGGTGACATATGGCTCCGCATCGTGTTGCCTGCACGACGTAGCCTGTTCGACAATTATCGATTTCTGTTTACACATCTTCACATATGGTTGTAAATCTAGTCCACTTACCTTTATGTGGGCTGTTTTTCGTGAGAATTGCGTGCCATTCGCCTGGTACGACTGTTTATTATTATGGTTCTGCTGCCTTGCAAAGACTGTAACGCCCCTTCTCACTCCTCATTGGACAGGACAGCACTGGACGGGATTCAATGATTCCATTCCCCACCACTACGGCGACACACCACTCATTTAGGTTGTTGAACTATCGATGTTTTGGTGTTGTGTAAGTAAATGTTAACTCAATGGATATTTATTGCATATAAACTAAAATAGGCATACAGTGTCAACTTTGTTTGATTGTTAAAATGGATATCTACTAGCCTAAATACAAGTATAATATGTTGATTATAGAAAATAATAAAACAGCTCAGAAATACCACGTAACCTCACCCCACGCATGGCCCCTGATTCTAAGCGCAACAAGCGCACACTTCCTGAATCTCTTCATGTTCGAGATATATTTTCTTCACCCTTCATCAGTAGGCTACAGTAGGCTTTAAATTAGCAAAACTGAAATTGTCTTTCTATGGCTGTTCCTGAATGAATGTTTTGGTTTGATATCAATAGCAAATATCAATAACTGACTATGCATAAATCAAATTCAATTATTTTTTAAAGTCATTCGTTAGGAAGTTTCATGTAGAGCACGTATCAACCAAATGATGGCAGTGTATTGCCATGTGCGAATTTGAGGCGCAGCACTGAATATATTAACAGCTCCACAAAAACTTCCATAGAGCAAAACTCAAATGACTATGACAATAGATTTGTTTACGAATCACAGAAGCTCTGAATAATTAATTACTCAGTATTTTTAATTAAACCTAAATTTGTGTGGACAATTCCCTGATTTTGTTGTAGGCTCCACTGTGTAACAGATTAATGTACCCTTTTACCATGTCTGGTTCAAGTTTCGTCCACAGAGATATACAGTAGCCTATTGTGTTAAATATATTGGTGATTAGTTGTCAGTGTACAGTAGGTGGAGATACGAAAATCATCTTGTAGTCTAACCAAGACAAAATAAACAGAAAAATAAACAAATAGACCCCTTTACTGCAAATAGACTTCTAACAGGGTGACCTACTTCTCATTATCCACAATTTTGTCATTATGCGGCCCATGCTGAAAGGAATATATGAGAAACTGAATGCTGGCTGTATGCTTGCGAACTTTACCACCCACTTTGGCAGCTAACCAGCCGTGCTCATAATAATAATGTTAATGGGAGACCTGTAATCACCCTTGTGGTGGAAACCAACTTTACAAAATGTTTTGATTTGAATACACAGCCCTCCCACACCTGAGTGTGTGTGTGTGTGTGTGTGTGTGTGGGGGGGGGGGGGGGCAAATGGCGCCAAAATTCACTACCAAAACAGCCACATGCAAATAGTTACACAGTGAGTGGGTGTGGAAACGGGTATGTACCCACA
>JAOEHI010031663.1:0-24297 GCA_025447815.1 Percopsis transmontana | reverse complement strand
TTACATGGAGCAGGTAGGGGTTACATGGTGCTATTACATGGAGCAGGTAGGGGTTACATACTGCTATTACATGGAGCAGGTATGCACTTGGGCAGACAGGATCCAGAACATGACATGTGCCATGTTTCATTACGTTCATGCGTTAGCCGGGTGATACTATGGAATATTACACCCGAAATGGAATGACCACTTATGACCAAATAAATGCATACATTATATGTTTTTATAATCAGTTTAGTATGTAACACTTACTTTACAACATGCACGTTGCTGTGTGCATGTGGTCATTAAACATATAATCTATCTCCCATAGGTGTATAGCCTACTAGTCTACCATTATCTACGCTCTATCAAACACTCCTCTACAGTCTCACTACCTCTACAATACCTTCTTCTATTTTACCACTGATGCATGCTTTAAACTGAGTAACTGGGCGAGAGAACTGTCAATCTCCAGCCCCCTGTATCTACTGTCTCTGCTGGCCTCTACACCCTCCATCAAACAGCTATTCCAGGAAACTACCGTAGACTACAACACTTTGGCTGATTTGAGCCCAACCTTCAACAGGAAAAGCTAGAAGGCTGCCAGAGCTTCGCTCAAACGGGGGGGGGGGGGGAGGTTGGACGAGAAAAATCTCTGGAAGGCGAGCACATCAAGCGCGATTGTTAGCACATAGCGGGAGATTAGCAATGATGGCTGCACGCAAGCTAGCAGGCTTGGCCGGTGTCCTGTGCCGAATGCTAACCCAGCCCACCCCCGCTGCCGCTGCCATGATGTCACAATTAACCGGGATAGCGACAGACATGATTGCTCGCCCGGGTTGCGACGCAGTCAATCCATCTCCTGTCACGCTAATGTCGCTAATCTGGAGATCATTATCGGCCTGATGAATTCCGCACCCCCTTCCTCACCCAGCAGATTACACCCAGATGGAAATAAGGAAATATACACTGCTCTGATTTCTGACGGCAACAGACTTCTCTGGTGGCCTCATGATACCCCCAGATCAGTGGTCTTCAAAGTGGGGGTTGGGATACCTAGAGAGGTTGCCATATGCTTCAAGGAGTCTCAAGATCAGATTTTGAAATTGTCCGTTTATTATTTTTAATCTAGTAGAATTACTATATTAAAGTCTAGATTAATAGATTGTTTCAATGGTGTTTAAATAGAACTATAGGCCTATACAGTACACAGTGTCTTAATAAACCGGCCACTGGATGTATATTATGTAATTTCCTATTATGTTTTATATTTAGTTTATTATTTCTTGGTGTTTTTGCACTTTGGTGTCCTGAAATCTGCTGCATTAGACAGGAGAATCTTGAAATATGAACATATTAAATTCAGTAGGCCTATTGTCGGCCTACATTTTGTAATAGCACTGAACTCTGTCACCCCCCCCCCCCCCCCCCTTAAATACCATTGGATGAACATCACGTCTATAAATAACTCGTTCGTTTTCAACGGTTTCTCAGCCGACGTGCGCCACGCACACACACACACGACGCACGAACCCGCTGTACAGCATGCCTGTGTACTCAGACAGATTTTCGCGCCTCTCGCTGATTAGCGTGCATGATTAATTAGCAGACAGATTGGTAAACGCCAGTGAGCATGGTTTGATGTGCAGAGTTAAAGAGTGCCGTCTCGGTGGAACGCAACACCGTCCTCTATTCCTCTCTCGCTCTGTTTCACGTCGTCTCTCTCTCTCTCTCTCTCTCTCTCTCTCTCTCTCTCCTCTTCTATATTAAGCTCTTCTGGGTTAATCATTCCTAGTGGACCGCGGCACCCGAGAATTACACACACACACACACACACCAGATCTTTTGTTTGATACGTGGTCCTCACAAAGATAGCTGCTTTTTTTCTGCATAAATGTGGTTACACAAAGGCCCAAGGCACAAAGGTTATTGGCTAATTTTCTCATATCAGATATTTTGTGTATAATTAAATCAGTATAGTACAGGAATATGGATGGTAAATATATTTCATATTCATCAAAAACAAATATTCTCCCAAATATCGTCGTCGATATCGGACCCAGAAATGAAGTACCGGTAGGGCTCTAAATAAACTTTTAAAGCAATAATAAATACCAAGAGGCAGAACTACATTCAAGGTAATAAATAAATTCTCTCATGGCCTCCCAAAAAGAATCTGTCAAGCCTTGCGGAAACACTGCTTTAAGGGATTAGCGCAGACATCGCCTCCTCCATGTCTTCAATTACAGTTTACTTCAAATAGGTAGGGACTTCAACAGCCTATTTCAGCCTCCTACATAGCACCTTTTCCCCCTGACCTCATTCTTCACTTATTCATCTGTTTGCCAGTCCTTTCACACACCCATAAGGGGGTTTAATAATCTTGAACTTATTATCCGGTGCTCTTTCCACCGTCTCACATCCAGGCCCCCTGTTTTGCTCCAGGATGCCTTGTGGGAGGTGACTGCTGTAATTTATCTGTTTGCATGCGGGGCATATGTCCAGCGCTGATGGATGGCTTTGGTGCTTAGTTGGCCTCGGATGCTCCTGGTTTACACTAGAATTTGCTTTGGGTCTCTCAGAGGAGTATATCCTCAAATAGAGATAGATAAATAACACGCACGCACACACACACACGCACACACACGCACACACACGCACACACACGCACACACACACACACATGCACGCCCGCATCTGCATTGCAAACACGAGGAACTAGGAACAAGGCACACGCAAATCCCCGCGCACAACAAGGCCCATTTGCGGTCGGCCGTTGAGGAAACCCAAGGTATTTGCCTCTTTCCACTGAAGGCTTTTCGTCTCCTCATGTCTCCATGCTAGCGGGTGCTTTAACAGAATGGCCTCCTCCCTATCTTTTCAAATGAATCTGAATGGTGATTCTGTTACTCAATGTGCTAGCAAGTTTGATGTGACACGACTGCTAATTGCACTCTCTCGTCTCTCACACACACACCCATACACATACACATAAGACATTTGGGTCTACGCTACTACGGTAAGTATGACGGGACAGAATCACACAATTGATATTTGTATTGCATCTATAATGATATAGGCTCACACAACTCTTCTTTGTTATAAACATACAGTATATACAACAGATCTGTGTGCTCCGTAAGGTCGGCATACAGATTAAACGCAGAATCCCTCGAGGTGACACAACAGCTGTAAAAGAAATGCAAGGCCAAGACGCCGGCGAATATCGGGTGAAAGGCAGGCATGTGGCAAAGAACAAAAAAGTGCTTTCTCGGTTCATTTGTCGCCTCGCTATCTGTCTCTCACTCTCTTTATCTGGTGCCGTCTCTTTCTGGGGCATTCTCTCTGACTCATCCTCAAAATAGCTTAACCTGTGCAATATTGTTTCTATTTCTTCATCACTACTATTCAATTATATAACAGACCTATTTTCTGAGGTGCTGATTGCATGTGTGAGGGTACAGGCAGGACTCACTCCGAGTGCCATTCTGAGAGATTCTACACCTGCGTGCATGATTGTTTATAAAAGGTATCCATTAATGAAATGAGGACAAACTGAACAATAATACGTATCACTTTGCTTTGTTAATGTTGATTTGTTCAGAGCATCCGTGTTGTTTGAGACACTAGCCTAGTTTATAGTGTTTCCAGGCTCTGGTCTACAGATTCCATTTATACAGGCATTTAGGTCTAGAGAACCTTCCTTTTAGGGGTTCCCTATAATATCCCTATGAAACATATCCTAAATAAAATCCACCTGTTCTCTGTTAATGTGCGGCATATAACTGTAATGTATGTTGCCCATATGGCACAACAGGAAAACGAGCCCTCCTTGGTATTTGAGGTAAGTCAGATGTAAAATGTTGTTAGCCATCAAGTTTTGATTTATGCATTTAGCAGACAGCCAGCAAAGCTCAGTGTCCAATTCACTTTCTCCTATTTGGCTTCTGCAAAGGAACTAAGTGACTTTGGAATTCTTTATGACATAAAAACATGCCATGATGAATGTGGCATCTGTTACACGGTTGAAAGGCATCTGCTATGGCTCTAACCCTTATAGTGGAAGCGAAAGTTGTATGCCAAGTGGTAAAATATTTGTCAGCTGCCCGTTGGCAAAATAACTGTATTAGTCTGGCAAACATAAATAGTCCAAACACAGGATATGTTAAGATAGTTGATACATTCAGCCATTAAGATGTATGATGTATGGTCACTAGGAGAGATGCAACACTTTCCATTGTCTGTGCTAAATTATAATTCCACAGGATCAGAATAGCAGAGCTGGCTTGTATTAAGGCAGTGTGAAACGTAATGGATATGAGGCAGAATGTAACAATGTACATGTTTTCTTACATAGTTTGGACCATCGACTGCATATAAATTTATATTAAATATGGATGCACTGTGTCCTGTCACTCATTGGTTTCTGAAGAGTTGTTTTGAAGCTAGTAGCTAGAGCAATTTTCTCCTTGCAATCACGGTGGGTCGACAGTCATATGATCTCTCATGATTGGCTGACACATATCTAGCCATCAACTAAGACCAAGCACCTGGTGGCCATCAGTAATACAGCATCCTATTTGCAATTACAATTAGATAATTTAGCAGATACTTATAATACTGAAACTAAAAGAATAGCTGTTGACCAAGACCTTATTAAAATGTTGCTTCCTATCGTTTACAATGGATGTAACCTCACAAATAGGGTATTGAGAAGCTTACCACTTACTTTGTGTCTCCCTGGGCTTATTATGCAGATCCATGTGCAACTTAAGCCTTCAAAAACCATATTAAATCTATTTTTCAATAAAGGGAAATCGCAAGAAGGAAAGAAAGTCACAAACATGTTTTGTTTTTGTCTTAACGAAGACACGTGACTACCCTGTGTTTCCCGTTTGTGAAAAGGAGAACATTATAAGAACATTATAAGCCCGGTGAGAAGCAACCGCGGTGGGGTGGTATGTTTCTCACCACTAGAGCCATCAACAAAGATGTGCTATGCACCATTATAAAGTAAATGATGGAAAATACCAACCCAGGTCTGTCTTGAAAAACAAAAAACCTATCCTTTAAGCACTTATGCACTGGCTTCAACACTCAGCCTTATTGGATGGGTACAGCTCGGATGCAAGTTTTATACCGTACCAACTCGTTAAAAGGGAAAGAGAAGCACAACACTACAATATAGAGGGCTCTCAACAACTGTGACCCGCTCCCAGCTATTGATTTCCATTCTAATATTATTATTCATATTTGTCTAACAGCATTAGAATATGACTATTAGGGCTATAACTTCTCTCACGCTCTTATTTTTGTGGGGTAAGTAATTAAAGGCGTTTTGCAGTGATGTGTTACAAATGCATTTCGTGTGTATTTTTGACTCGCTTGTGATAGTGTGTGTGTGTGTGTGTGTGTGTGTGTGTGTGTGTGTGTGTGTGTGTGTGTGTGTGTGTGTGTCGTTGAAGGAGGTAGCTTGCAAACGGGATGGAAATGAAATCCAAGTCAGTCAACCTCTGACTTTATTTAAATCAAACTGTGTTTCTATTATTGATCAGTGATTTTTGATGGTGTCTGGGTACACAGAGGAATTACATCGGCAGTGTTTCACATAAAGCAGCAGTGCTTCAGGAAGAAATCGCTTCTCACCGTAGGTTTCACTAAAATAACATAAACTTTAGCTTCAGGGGTGTTCCAGTGCCCCCAGAACCGCCAATGCCCACCCCAGCTCGCTATGTACCTTTCCAACACAACAGGCTACAGGGGGAGGGATACAGAACCGTATGAGCGGAGGAGAGGGTACAAATCAGGCAGTGCTTGGATGAAATGCCTTTGCTCTAAGTACCTGTGCAGCAGCAGTACACAGTGAACCACAGACCCCATCAGGGTCTGCTTCAAAGAGAAAGTTCATTGCTTTCCCATTGAAGTTTTTTTTATTTATTTATTGTGTAATTTAATTTGGCAGGCGAGGGACCAGTGATAAAGTGCACTTTACAGTCTAATTGATGCTGGTTTCTCCTGAGCCCTGCATTCTCAGCATTCCCCTTTACCCACCAATGAAGTTAGCGGGGTGGGGGATGTGTGGTGTGGGGTGGGGGGGGGGGGGGGCAAGGAGGACGGCAAAAGGAGGGACAGACAAGAGCACGAGAGAGTAGAACGAAAATAAGAAGGCCATTGTATGAGGGGCACCAATTTGATTTCCTCCATGTCCATTGTTAGCCCACAGCTTAGAGATGAAGCGAGCGCAGAGCCTATTTTCTGGTTACTGCTGTGAGGGAGATTAGCAGAGAGGCTGGGCTTGTTTCTGTTTGAGGAATAATGAAGGCCGTGTCTCTATACAAGCCCTACTCCACACTAGCAGCGGATATAGTGGATATTAGTGGCCTTATTGCTCAGTCTCTTTATCTCTCTCTATGGCAGCGTGGAAACATCCAACAGATATTCCCTCAATATGGGTTTTGTGCAGAACCTTGTGCTTGTTTTGGTTTGAATCTCAGAGCCCCCGAGCGACAAAAGAGGGCGACGGGCTGACGTTCACTTTCACTGAAACTTGAGCGATTTACAGCGACAAGAGACAACCAGGCGGGGCGAAAACTATGGTCCATGTTGTGCAAATACGGAGCGATGCCACATGGCGACCACCAATGAGGCAATGAGACTTAAGCAAACGATCCCATCGATAAGGGACCACAAGCCGGGAACGCCCGTGCGACAAGAGGCCAGGGTGTCACCGTCTTTTGTCGTCCGCGTGAACGTAGGGTAACACTCTCTCTCTCTGCCTCGCTCTCTTGCACCCTCTGCAGATACAACATGCGCAGCTGTGTTTCAAATATGAATATAACATATACAGTATGTGGGGCAGTAATTCAGGGTTCTGGGGGCGCTGTAATGCAATTGAGGACATACGTTTAACCCCTGGGTATCATGCTACCACCTGGGGTACCACTTTACCGTGGTATGAGAAGTGAGACTTGCTGCCGAGGCATTTCTTCGATGCTGAGGAGCAACCGTCTTAATTATGTACCTCCTGAAAAACCCCTCCTACACCCTATAGCGGGGTAGATGAGTTGATCCCCTTCCTCGCCCCTGCTACTTAGGGGAGGGATCAACTCATCTAGCCTGGTAGGGGCCTCTCTTACGTACCTTTTCTTATTTTTAGCACCTTGACTTTTTTCGTGCCGTGCAGCGGAACTTCCCACATGACCCGCAAATAGGAACGCAGTTGACACCTCGGCTCATTAAGAAAAATCGGGAGTGGAGAGGCAGGGTTCCCACGAGCTCCCACGACGACAAACCAACGCCCCGAGCAGGCCACAGAGAGAGGCGGCTTATATAGTCTTGGTTTTTTGCCCTCACCAATAACTCACTCTGGTCCTCGGTGGAGTAAAGGTGTCAGCTGAATTGTCCTCGCCCGAACAGTGTGGGAAGGATGAGAGGAAGACACAAGAGGCTACAGGAGGGAGGGAGGACAAGTCCCTTTTTTAATGACTTTGGAGTGTAACGGGAATGCTGTTAATGAGCAGGGCTGGATAAGAGGGGCCGAGCTTCTTCCCACACAGCGAGACAGGCGGGCCTGACAACTCGAGCTCAGCAGTGGAGCCAAGCTGCGCCGGCCGCAGCTCGTGTCGGGAATGAATGGATTCCAACTGGAAGGCGGGCGGACGATGGCATCTAGAATGAGCCTCTCTTTTTTCTTCTTTAGTCCTGGGGGGGGGGCCCCCCCCGCCCGGCGGGGGGGGGGGGGGGGGGGCGCGGCGGGGGGGACGCCTCCCGCGCCCCCCCGCGGGTGGGCGTGCGCGCCGGTTTCCTCCTTTCACGATTTCTTTTCGTTGTGGTTCCCCGCCCCCCCCCCCCCCCCCCCCCCGTCGCGTCCTATCTCCAGGGGAGACAGAAGCCGCTCTCTGGTGAAGATCAGAAAGGTGGGAGATGGAAAGTGAGCAGGAGGGCAGGGGCAGTGACAGAAGCCCCTGGAGAGTACATCTCAGTCAGTAATTCCACCGGGGTGCTTCCCACTGCTCTTTCAGTTCCCCTCTGCAGATGAAAAATAAATAACCTCTTCAGAGGAGTCTCCCTCGTTTCTGAGAGAGCGAAGGCGCATAGTTCCCTGAGAGCAGTGTTCGCTTTCCATCTAGTTATCTCCACGTAGCCTGCTACTTTGTCCTGTTGGTCCACACGCCGTTTGACCAGCAGGGACCTCTGATAACCCCGATGTGTTAATCGTATTATCACGCACGGAAACGCAAAGTGACAGGACTCCACACAGCCTCGCACGGCTGCACAGAAGCTAAGCGTCGATTCTTGAGCACACACATTTCCCCCACCCCTTTATCGCCTTTGTCTTCGCTGCTCACACACGCTCATTCACAGCCTGGATAGTTATTCTCAAACTGCTCCAGCCGGGCATTATTTATCACGCAACCTGAATACACCTGAATCGTCTACCGCTACATCTTGAAATTATATAGTAGAAAAACATGAGGTCTTTTCTCTTGCGTTAATCTGTGCTGCTCAGCCCAAAAGTAATCCTGTATCCTCTTGCCAAAAGCTTTCTAAAACAAATCTATCTGCTTTTGTAGGTTCCCAGTACCCTATTGAGAGTTTCCTGTGTAGAAGTCAGTGAATGAGTGAACAAGGGACCGATTTCTGTCACAGCAAAACCAGTTTTGCTTTCACTTTGAAATCAAGCGGTGTATGGATACAATGGGCCAATGAGGACACCCTATTTAGTGCCTATCCAACTAGGCTTCTGCCGGGGTTGATGTAAAGAAAATTGATAATGTTGCATCTAGACACTGAACACATGGTTTTCATGGAAGGCCCAAGCACTATTGTATTACCTCAATTAGCCGTATAGTACAACACAACAGGCATTTAGGATGCATTCAAACACTGTTTCGACTGTTTTGTAAAATTCAGTCAAGCTTTAGTTCACTAACCACCTGCCCAAAAAGTGCATTTGGGCAGGTGTGTGAACGCTGTCACTAAGACCTGGGCCCTCTTGTAGCATGGCTTATTGGACGCAATTAGATCACACACAGCATAGGGAGAAAACATGAGTGATTTCCAATGATTGTTGTTTGGATAGCTGATGTTCTCAGTTGTTGAAGTCAGTATCGGCGAGCGTGTGTTGTTAGACACGTCATTTCTAACAAGTCCAATGTTAACAGGCTGAAACAAGTCAGGCCATGTGCATGCAAGGTTTATTATTTATTTATTTGTTGGTGTTATAACACAAACTGTTGTACTGACATACTGATGACGGAATAAGTTGAGCCGCTCATGGTATTACCTCTTTGTAAACCCTTAGCTAGGACCAACAGATAAAAATCCATCATTTTCCTGTATCGAGCGGCTGCACTCGCCTTTTGTACAGGTCCAGTGGGTGGATTTTAGCCGCCGGTGGGGCCAGGCACTGAAGCTAAAGACACGTCAGGTTCAAGGTTGTTCTGGAAAGCACACTGTAGGGCTAATGGCATAGTCAAGACAGGGGCTCATGGCCGATGGTGCGTGGCTATACTCCCAGCTATCCCCTGCCTCCCCCTGGTCTCTCATGCAAAAACATGAGCGGAGGAAACGAGACACATCTCTGTATGGGTAGCCCTCCTTTTCCTTTGTCTCCTTCTTCAACACACTTTGTCTATCAGAGGGGAAAGTTCCTTGCCAGCATTATGGGCGACAGTGGCACAGGGGGTAGAGCGAGTCGTCTGGCGATCAAAAAGTCGCTGGTTCGAAACCCGCTGACTTCTGTCTAAGTGTCCCTGAGCAAGACACCTAACTGCTCACGATGTGTTGGATGTCGCCTTGCATGGCAGACACCACCATCAGTGTGTGAATAAGAGGCAATGTACAGCGCTTTGGGCTGCCTGTTTGGTACAAATAAACACAGTCCATAAATATATATAGTCCATTATGATTTTTGCGGAAGGGCTTGAGATGCAGTAGGCTACGACTACAGACCACAAGGTGCTAAAGCAGAGGAAAATCCTCGTCCAAATGAATGTCAATGAGGACGACCACTTCTCTCTAGAAAGTCAATACATTTTTTTCCTTTACAATTAATAAAATGGTCACCACAATGGTGAGACTTGATCCTTGTTTACGTATAGTGTTGTATCTTGACTTGGCGTTAAAACATCTAAAAGTACTGTAGCTCATAAGGATAACTGAATGAAAAACATCTTGTCAAATATGCACTCGCCAACTCCAAACACAAAGCCATGAACAGACGTGCACATGTTTCCACAGAAACACAGAACTGGAGACACAGAATATTTATGCTGACATAACAAATTATTTAAATCATGTAACGGTATAGTTTGTGTGCTGTCTGTCGCTGGCTAAACACTTAATGATCCAGATTTTCAGTCTTGGTTTTATTGCTCTGTTAAATAAGCTATTTCATCATGCGGCAGCTCGGCATGACTGTGCCAAAGAGTTAACAGGAACACCGACTGAGACCACATTTAATTCCAGGAGGAACATTGAAAGAAAGGGATTGTGGATGCGTGCGTGTATGTGTGTGTGTGTGTGTGTGTGAGTGTGGGGGCATTAGAGAATTTCGCTTAAATTTGTCACCAATTTGTCTCGTTCATCAAATGGCAGATCTGTAGACATCAGTCTGCTAACATCGCATCCCAGACTTCCAGAGACAGACACACCCACTAATTCACCACGACCTATCACAGAGGCTAAACAGAACCACAAGCGGACGATGTCTCGCAAAAGTCTTAAAATGATGTAAATGGTTTCCAACATACCCGAGTGAAGAACTGTAAACTGTAAACGGTGCACTGTAAACTGTAAAATCACTGTATGTGGTTAGATCTAAATGAATTATAAACGGTTCCTGAGGGTCGTTCAGGTGTTGCGGACATCCATGGGTCTTGTTGTGATCAAATGAAGGTGGTCCAATCATCTAACGATTGATTGACGCCTATTTGCACCACCAGGCTGACAAACGGCTTTCAGCGGAGAGTTCCCAGACTGATATATGCCTCTGAACTTGCACTGTAGTTAATAAACTTAGGTAAAGGAAATGCTCACGCACACAGTGTAAGATGTACATCACTTTTGTTTTTTTATGTTTAATTATAGCAGTCTTATTCTACAACCTTTCTTCCATTGTTCTCTGCCAGTTTATGTCTAGCTTGTATGTCACGGTTAAGAATGTTCCTTTCAGGTAATTTACAGTAAGCCGATTTCGAAACTGCAGTATGTGCCACTATCGCCATTTTTAATGTGTTACAAATTACTTTCCGTTTTTCAATCGTTTCTGACTAAATTCTAATCAAGTTTAGAGTTTTGCTCAAGTTCTGCTGTCAAGACACCATAGATTGTAATTGTAATGATTTTGCCATTTAAAAATAAAAAAAAACCATTAAATCACTTGAAAAATGTCATTTTTTAATCTGTAAAGCTAACACTGTAAACATAACCCTAGGTATTTTATTATTTGGGTGAGAGTTAGACTTCAAAAGTTAGAGGTTATTTTTTTTTAAACCTCTACCTTTTTATTGGCAGTAGTGGCGTTTTTTCCTCTCTTTTTTGCCATCTCTTGCAGTTGGCATATCCTCGCAATATTGCATAAACCACAACAGCTGTGCTCACATAACGCTAAAACTAGTGAAGTGTCTGCCTCAAAGGTAGACATTTTGAGGTAGACATTCCATATTTGTAATTGACTACTCTCTCAAAGTAGCCAGCCATGTTTCCTGTGACTTTCATCTTCTCTGCTTTTCTATCCAAAGTCGTCGTCTCCCTGCCTTGTGGGTTTTTTATAATGTGTCCCCTTTTATGTCTCAGCATTTCAGCTCCCGGCTCTTCTGCCGTTTCCATTCATATTCATCTCAATCTGTGAAAGAATCTGCCATTTCTAACGGGGCCAAGCAGCCGACCTCTCCCATCACCCACACATTGACCGTCATGCGAGTGGGAATTAATCAGTGGCGGCTGGCCTATAGAGGGCGCTAACACTACGCCCCTCCGGCACTACATGCCATTTAAATTAATATTGATTTTATTTATTTGTTAATTATTTTAATTCAATGATAAAAGCGATGGTATTTTCCGCAATAAAATGACTAAACAATTGCTTCTGTCTGCAATGGAAACAGATATTTTCCTTTGTGGAGGTTGTTAACAGAACGGCAGCAAGTGTAGGAGAGCCTGGTCTCGCGATAGGTCCGTGGATCGGTCGGGATTCCACATACACTCTCGTCATAGTTATCTCCCGTCCGTGGATGGATAGACAGGACCCCGGGGTCGTCGCGTGTCTCGCACATGGTGCGTTGTCAAATGGTATCCGCTGATTTGCACAACAAACACGTGATCTAGAAATCATATCACCACGTCTGCTAGGAGCTAGTTACGTTGAACAGGCTCAATTTAATTCAATACAGTTGTTGGCCTACTGTATATCGCATACGACTTCTGTCACACTTTCCAAACTTGGACGGGATGACACTGAGGCTTTTCCAGTAAGCTAATAGAAAAACTGGAAAACGTTGGGGAATCTGCAAGGAGCTGGCCAGATCAGAAAGCCATATCTAAACTTGCATTGTGTAGTAGTATTTTGTTGTGTAGCCGCAGGCCCATTTTGCCCCCACTTATATAGATGTATTTGACTTCAATGGGCTGCATAAGGCTCTATGAGGGCCTGCTTCTGTCAGAAGGAGCTATAATTAGCCATGTGGCAAAATATGTCAATCAATGCACCTATTTATCTTAACAAATGTACGTTTTTCTTTGTTCTGTGTTTATTGACAAGAACCCAGCCGGGACAATATACTGTAAGATCCTCTGTAAGTGCTCTGTGTACATTAGAGACTCATGCAATAAATTGTACGAGTCAGGATGTTGTATTGTTGTATCAGCAGCGGGGCTGCTTGACATTTGGCACAGCCCCGCCCTGAAAGATATTCCACCAGCCGCCACTGAGACCAATGTTCTATTCACCGCGAAATGTTTTATACCCTGCGCCTGTGTTCTATCTTTGTGTCTTGCCTCTCTGTATATGTTCCATCAGTTTTTACATCACATTTCACACTGGATTCCTTCTCCCTCCCAGTGACGTGGACGCCAAAATGCTAATTCAGTCAGGTGTTTGATAAGACATATCAATCCCACACCCCACCATGACTGCTAGAAAGAATGCCATGTGTACCAACCTACATGCCAGTTATTTATCAACCGTCAAATATGCATGCAAAATAAAGCTATAATATCGCACTTTTTTATATATAAATAATTGTTTCACTTGACAGGTTTTCCTCCAAATGTTTCACACATTTCAAACAAATGTTAAAAAAGTCTGGCAAAAGAGAATTGAATTGAATGTTTTTATTAAATACTCTGAGGAGGACAGAACAACATGATGTAATCAAAAGACTGCCAGCCAAGTACAAAAAAAAGCAGTTAAGTACTTATATCATATGTAGTTGGAGAGAAAAGCTTTATTTATTAATGTAAATGGTTATGGAGTAAATGGAAGAGCACATGGAATGTGGGGGAACAAATCTGTCGGCCTGCAAGACACTAGTTATGAAGGGATCCCTTGCCAGAACAGACCGCTTGTTGGATCCTTTGACGATAATTTCTTTGATGTATTTTTTGGCACATATCAAATGGCATTGGGTTGCTGCCTCTCTTCATATATGGCTGATAATATTTGAATGTAGAAATCCAGAAATATTCTTGTTGCTTATTGTGTTTATGCCTGCGGCGGTCTGGACTCGAATATATATATTATATACGCGATATTTGGGTGTGTTTTCTTTTTTATTATTTCAGGTTTTCTTATGCGCAAATTCAAGATTTGTATAAAAACAGGTAAATGGAAATCCCACTAGTGCTTTAAGGTTGATTGAGGTAGTAAAATAATGGTTCATTAGTATAGTAAATATTATAGTAATAATAGCTTTTACATTTAGAGTTTCTTGGCTTTTGTTATCGGAAAAATTAATTCAGCATCATATAGCAGTGGCTGATACAACAATGTTCCCATGTTGGTCCACATATTGTCTGTTTGGTTTCATGTTCATCACATCACTCACACTCACAGTACTGGCTGAGTCGGTCCGAACTCTAAGAGAAAAGTGACGGATTGTATCGTATAAAACCTATAGTATGCCGATGGCATTCTATTTTGTAATACAGCAATGTACTTGCTGTATTACAAAAGTGTAGTTTCTGTTATTGGAGTAAAACCTTTGGTATTTTAGACATATCATCATTTTCATAGTCGAGCAAACTACATGCAGGCAACCTTTTAGAATAAGCTTTCTCTTGCTCAACTCCGTCAATGGCTAAAAATAATACATGGCAATGCTGTGAACTATTTTTGAATCATACTGCCTGAAATGTGACATGTAAGGATTTCATATTTGCACAGGCTGTATTGTTCTTACATGCAGTTATAATTAATTTGATTGTTTGTTTGATAAACGTATTAAACGGACAAATGCCTGTACGCTCATATGCAATCGTACACACACACACGCACACACACACACACCAGACGTACACAAATAGATACAGTACCAATTAATGTGAAACACCAAAAAGGCTTGTAAGCGCTCATATTGTCATTGTGCACAAAGCAGAAGTGCATTAATTAAAATATTTTAAGTGCAAATTTAGCAGGATTTTATTTGAATTAAGTCGCAGATTGTGTAATTAAGAGAATTACCAAATTACATTCTTTGTTCCAGTTAATTGTCCTCATCTTAAAGCCTACTTAAAAGTCCCTAATTTATTTTATCTCCTGATTGTCATCTTCCTAGAGCCGTTAAATACATCATATCCCTATGTGGAGTTTTTATCATGTCACTGTGGAACCAGAACATTGCATGAACTATTTTTTGCTCATTGATATGATATCTCGTTAGCAGCAATATGCTGTTAAACAGAATTATGCATTTTTATCTTAAATCACTTTACATTGATTAGTTTTTTTGGAAAGAGGTACAAACATTTTAAGTGACTAAATCTTCAGTTAAATCCATTTTAATCTCTAAAATATTGTCAACTATTACCGTCCATGGATCGCATTGACTTATAATGGGAAATGCATGAGTCCTGAAACTCACCTGATGTTTTCCCCTATTTTTACTTAACAGAACCTCATATTTTCTAAATTCCTGCATGTATTTTAAATGTATTTTTTCTATAGCGCCATCTTTTGCCAACATGTACCTTAAATTCCCATTAAAAGCAGTCAATAGGGCATACATTGAAATTGCCATACAATTGTTTCTGATGATGAAAAGGGTTTATTTTAATATTGGGAACATTTGAACATTTACATTGGGAATTCTAATCTAAATCCCTTGGTTTGAGTGTGCGTGCGTGCGTGCTTCTGTGTGCGAGTGTGTGTGTGAGAGAGAGAGACACAGACAAATGCAATCCGTGGCTTTGTACACCGATGAGCCAAAACATTCTGACCTCCTGTGGGGTCGTAATGGGTTAGCATGGGTACTCTGATGGGTTAGCATGGGTACTCAAGATATTTAGCTCAAAATAAAAAAAGGTCATTTAAATTACAGCAAATGACCAAGCCTTTTTTGTATCACTTGCTTGATGCTAAGGGGCAGGATAGTCTAGTGGTCTGGGTGTTGGACTCCCAGCCAGTAGGGGCCAGGATAGTCTAGTGTTCTGGGTGTTGGACTCCCAGCCAGTAGGGGGCAGGATAGTCTAGCGGTCTGGGTGTTGGACTCCCAGCCAGTAGGGGGCAGGATAGTATAGTGGTCTGGGTGTTGGACTCCCAGCCAGAAGGTCGTGGGTTCGAGCCCCAGAGTTGGCCTTCCTGTAAGCATCCTTGAGCAAGATGCCTGACCCCTACCTGCTCCATGTAATTGTTCACAAAATGTACTAATTGTAAGTCGCTTTGGATAAAAGCGTCTGCTAAATGCTGAAAATGTAAATGTCTACGCCTGCCCATTACTCTCCCATCCAACACGGTGACTACGAGAACCAACCGCTCGCTTACAAGCTAATATATCCCAGACCTTGGCATGCGCTGTTGTTACGAGATAATCAACATTATTCGCTCCATCTGTGAGCGGTCATAATGTGTTGGTTCATCGGAATACATCTACAGGTCCACATAAATATGTAATTCATCGTGTATATGCGTTCACCGCCGTCTGATCTGAATGGTAAGGTAGCGTCCTTGTTGCCTAGAGAAATGGTGAATAGCTATGGGATGGATATCATGCCATGATTCAAAGCTGCTAAAAAAATATTTTAAGTTGAAATTTAATTTAAAAATAAAATCTCTGAAAACACTATTTTGTATACGCGTTTTCCTTCTTCAAGCACAGCACTCTTTTTACAGTGTTTCTCCAACACATTTTTCAGAGTTTCAAATCTATCACTGTTCTCCCGGTGCATTAGTTCATTTTCCGGGGGTTGAAACCTTGTAAATGGTGATCTGAAAACTGGTGCGCACATGTTGGGGAAAAAAGATTTGAAACGTTGAAACTTGATTTTCGAAAGGGCAAAACTTTGTTTAGATTTAATTTTCACTCGTACTGCAGACTGTATTTTCAGAGCCGAGTTTACAGCACCCGCTTTTCAGAGATCTGCCCAGAGTTTGCGAGTCACGTGATTTCTGGTAGCGTTCTCTCACAGCTCTGATCTGAACCTCTGAAACGCCGAGAATGACAATCCGATAATAAGGGCCGGTCGTATTTAAATGGGATTGACAGACTGCTCCGTCTTTTGAGGATTACATGGAATATCATAGCGTTTCTCTTCTAAAGTTAAGCAAGAAAAATTATGCCTTTCGGGTCATTTTGACCCATGTGATGTAACCTTTGGTTCTTGATAGTCATATGGAGTTAAACACATTTAAGATATTTAGCTCAAAATAAAAAAAGGTCATTTAAATTACAGCAAATGACCAAGCCTTTTTTGTATCACATGCTTGATGCTAGCTAGATGCTTTCTTGTCATCTTGCGATTTACCTCGTTCTGGAGCTCCCTTCTCTTCTTTGTTATCGAGTATTGGTCAGACACAGATGGATTCACCATTAGGAAATGACAAATGACGGCCGCGGCCGAGCTGATTTCAGCGTTTACTGCTCCTTCGGGGCCGCGCTGCTGGTCAAGCTAACCACAGTGGTCAAACCGCTCGCACTACCCCCACCAATGAGATCCTCATCGAACGGCCGGCGGTGCGGCCGATTGATTGGGCCCAACGTGGGTTTCTGGTCATTTCCAGGCAGTGATGTAGTGTGACCCAGGGGTCACAACATGCTGGGGGGCGGGGGGGTTGCAGCAGAATCATACTGACATGGCCCTTGATTTGTTTGACTATGCCTCTGGGGGAGAGACACCTTCTGCCTGAGAGCTCTGCCTGAAATTAATGAATGTACCTGGTGTCCTGTAGGCTATATTGTAGCTATAGCCCGGGTGCAAACTAAGAGGAAATCTACTGTATAGGGGGATCCCTCTGAAAAGAATCAAATAATAACATTTGTTCTAGTAATAATAATCAAAATCAACCGGACAAACTGCCTTTGCTACTATTTTCTGTAGCAATAACTATACCAGCTGATGAGGACTGGACTTTCTGTAAGAAACCTTTTACCATTCATAATGGTCATGTATTTATGTGGGAGCCTATTTAGGCTTTTTTATTGCTGCATGGCATTCCCCCCCCAATTCCCTTTTTGTGTGGTGTTGTGTGATAGGTGATGTTAAGCTGTCGTCTTGCATCAGGAAGGCAGTAGCAGTGACGTGTGAGTCCTGTCCTGAGGCACGCCCCAGAACAGAAGAAACCGAGCCCCTGAAAGACGCTACATATAGTTCACACCCTGCCCATGGTGTGTAATGAGCCTAGGCCTCCACAGACCCAGCAGGGTTCCTCTGGGACTTTTATTGGATGGATATGTTGGTGGCTTGACATGGTGTGAAGCGGGATCTATTCAAAGGTTGCCAAGTGGAAAGATTATCATTTGCGTAAAAGGCAACCAGGAAGCACACAAAGCCCCTTTGATTTAACACCTATCACTCAGCCACAGTTACATAACTCATAGCTCAGGTAAGCGGAAAGGACACTTGTTGTCTTGTGTACAATATTTATTTATTCGTTTCGTTAATGCGGAAAAAGGTTATGCCTAAAATGATTACTGTGCAAAATTATCCAAAAGCAATGGTTCTCTCTCTCACTGCCAGGAGTTTTAACAACAAAAACAAATCATGAATTTGTTTTATAAAGGAATAAATGCAGTTTGCAAAATGCCCATGTTTTTGGGACATCATTTGTGACAAATTATGCAAAACAACAGATTGTTCCCCTTGCTAATTACAAAATAAACATTGTACTTTGAATCAGAATAATAACAAATTTAGAAAATAGTATTTTGTAAGAACTGACTTGTCTCCAATTTATTCATCTAATTCATAGCGTCCTGTCCTATGCCAACCAGTGTTGGGGGTAACGCATTACAAAGTAACGCATTACTGTAATCACATTACATTTGTCTGTAACGTAGTAATGTAATGCATTACTGGTCCTAAATTCAATAATCACATTACAGTTACTAATCAAACAATCATGTAGTTACTTTTTTTACCGACTTTGCTGTCAGCTCTGTGGTGTTATTTTATTAAAGAGCATAAAAGAAAGCTCTTGTGTTTGTCCTCCTTATTGGGATAGGGGTCTGTGCTGATATGTGAGCATATGTAAGGTTTAACGTTATATTGCTAACTGGCAATTACGTGACAATGCATCTCGGGCGATGTTGCCGAGTAACGTAAAAACGAATGTGACCAGTAGTGTAACGAATTACTTTCTACAGGGAGTAAATGAGTAAAGTAATGTGTTACTGTTTCTAAAAGTAATGAGTGATGTGTAATACGTAATTTTTATTGAGTAACGAACCCAGCACTGGTGCTGACCCATGGTTAATAAAAACTGTGCGCATACAGCAAAACGTTGGCATAGAGTCAAGTGCTGTTTTTGAAGAAGGCCCTCAAAAGACCCAAGCAGCTACTGTTGAGACGCACTCACTGGTGCTGTAGCTATCTCAGCCACACCAGGCTAATATATTCATGTCTAAAGATGACTCCCCATGTCCTAATTAGAGGGAACATATATCTCTCCATGTTCGGAGACCGCAGATATAGCTTTTGCAAATGTGATGATGCAGTGCTTTATCACAGGCAGGGGAGTTGGGGGCTTGTGTGTACAGTATGCATGCCTTTGAAAGTGCTGGCGTAATATTGATGTTTTTGATGATGACAACAATGCTAATGATTACAGTGGCAGGGCCCATATCCATCTTCTACTTTGTGAGCATAATTAGTCCGTCTCAGAGTGCCATCTCCACGGCATTGGAGTGTGCTGTTTACATGCTGCAATAGATGTTCTTGCTCTGGCAACATACCGCTATACTTACATGTACTATTTGTTAGCTTGCGCGTAGTGGGTTGCAGTTATGTATCCATCGTGTTGTTCGGTCCATGTAGAATTCTGTCTCTGTCGCGGTCTCACACTGGATAAAACCACATTCCAGGATATGTTCACACAAGGCTGTGTAACTGACCTCCATCTGGCGTATTAATAAAAAAGTTCGCTTTTGGTCATGTTGCACAAAGATGGTGAAAACTATTCACACTCTACCTTCCCGTACAACTGAGACCAGGGTCGCGGTGGACCCAGACTGCAGTGTTGCAATGGATCAAACACTCGTAGTACTTTCACCGCGCTAATGGGTAGGGAGATGGAGGATTGTATCTCTGTGCTCCTTTGTCCCCTTATATTAATCTATATTAAGAAGTGCCTGTCCTTGGTTTGATGTGTTTGTGCTTTGACATCTGTGTGTGTGTATGCGTCTGAGGCTGCGACTGTCCCTTTTTGTATGAGGAAAATGAATTCCACTAGCTTGATCTCCAAGCCTCTCCAGTTAGATTGCATTTAGAGCTTTCTCAAAGGTGTGAATACCTTCATATCAGCATGGGTGGAGGGGTAGGTGGAAGGGATACATTTAGGAGGATATACGTTTACATAGAAAGAGAAACTGTGGGCGTGAATGCTCATGTCAAGGTGGTGAAACATTTATCGATACGATACCGATTAGTGACCTAAAGCCCTCACCAGCTGTTTTCCACACATTGTTCATTGCTTCCATGTTTGTAGTAATAAGGAACATTCGATATCTGACATTTGACTCTTACAGTAAATAGGTCAATAGAATTTAGTTGCTTGTGGAATTCCACATTTCCCCCACCAGCTCACAATATAATAATACATTATCTAAACATGATAGTAATGACTGCTGTAATTACTGTACAGGTTGAGAAATTGGCAAATGGCAGTATGTGTATGCAGCCAGTGGATTATAATGTAGTATCAAGCGACACCACTGTAAAAACATGTCGAGAGTCTCCCCAGTATCAAGAAGAACTTGCCGTGCAAAGCCTTATTAAAACCACAACAACCTTCATCTTTTTGATATGTCTGCTTCACTGGTGATTATATCTGATTGAGATCAACCTGTGAGTCAATCTACTGTACATTACATTCATAAAAACCATGACAGCAAACGCACACAACAGTGGTAGGTCCACAACAGACTAAACAGGGTGGAAGTGGAAGGAAAGTATGATATTCTATGTAGTTCTAATTATTCATAAATTGTTCTTTTGTCTTTTGAACTTTCAGGGAGACCCCTATAGCTGAAAGTGAATGCAGGAAAGGCCGGAACCCTGGGGAACCGTGAATGAGTTGGCAGGTAATAAGATGTTAAAGCAATCATTTTCTGATCCGAGCCAATCTGGCTCTTCTGAATCAACTCCTGTTTCCTGTGGTGAGCAGGGGTAGTATCACATATTTATTACATAAATAAAAAAGACATATAAAGGCAAATAGTCTGACACTGTCTGTCAAGCCTCACCTAAACTATGCAAAAGGTCAAAATAAATAACACAAATTGGATAATATTTACATACTTATATAATATAATGATTTTTGACAGAGGAGAAAGGTAATGTATCTTTCTGTACGTATCTGCACTTCTTATCACGTTGCCAAAAGAGAGACAGAGAATAGTCTGACAGGTTTTTAAAAGTGCTTGATTGTTTTAATGCCTTTCTCATGTTTTATGGAATATTCATTATAAAGAATTCCATCTGTTTCTTTTATGAAATATAAAACCACAGATGGTCATATTAAATGGCAAATTCCTTACAATCCCAGTAATCTAGGATGATTATCTACGATTTTGACATGTTTGTGTTGACTGAAAGATAATGATTAATGAGCCCATGTTATTAAACAACACATCACATCTTTCCTGGCATCATGAAATAAAAGAAATCGGTAAATATGTAGAAATTAGTGTCTGAGATGTGTCGGGATTCATCATAAAAACATGTTAAGATAGCTTTATTATTATTATTATTTTTATTATATCTTAATATTCAGTCAATTGCATTAGCATTACAGAGGTATACTGTATATTCTCCACTCTAAAGTGAAGTGAAAATAATACCAAGACCACTCAACCAACCTCACAATTAATCTGTGGCTAGTTCACGACTACGATAATAATGCTACATGCACAGCCACTCCCCGAAAAGCTGGATGTCCACAATGTATATAAAACCTATTGGTATACTATATAAGCTATATATATATATATTCTCCTTTGGACCAGAAATGTAAACTTTTATTGTGTGCAGATTAGTTAAGTGTGCATTCACACTTCAACTTGTCATTTTAGGATAGATCCTGTTTAATTGATAATTGGCGTCAGTCTACTAAAAGCATCTTTGTTCTACAAAAAAGCCCAATAGTCTCATACCATTCTCATACCTTCCGAGCATGAATACATCATGAATCTCATATTGATGTTATTAGGTGAAGAAAATAGACAAACGAGACCACCTGGACCTCAATTCACTCATACATTCAATCTAAAGGCACTGTTTTTACCTCTCTATATATTGTATCCCATTTTCTGTGTATCTGGTTCCTATAGCTAAGTCGTTAGCTCACCTCTGTCTGTCACATTTGCTATTGTTGTTTTTTTACGACAGTCCCAGCAGTAGACGATAACCAAACCTGAAGCCCTTTTGAATAAATAATTCATCCTGCAAATTACCCTTTTAACAGAATGAAAGGAATGACGTTTGACTTTGCCACGTTTTTCTAAAACCTGTTCCACAGAAGACAGATTCTGTAACGCGCCCTGCAGTCCGAATCCAATCAGAAGGCCGATCACGCTGTGTGGACACCTAAGTTCCTAGCATCTGGGTGGCCTCTGTACAGCGTGATGTGATGCATAGTGACCCTGACCCCCCACCCCCCGCCACAGAAGATGGGTGACAGGAGTAATCGGGGCAGAGGTAGAACGCTCCATAGAGCCATGAACCCGAGAAGTGGTTAGCGGCCATTTTCTGCCCACGGCCTCTCAGGAACCTTCGCAGAGTGAAGAATTGCTTTATCAATATCTCTCATCGCCCACAAACCACCACTAGTGCCTTTGTCACCTTTACTCAGTGTCAAACAAGACAACGCTCGCATGCGGCGACAGCCTAAGCACGTCTTAGTCGAGCCTACCCACTGACACGCTCTACAGGGCTCGTTGTGGGGCACGCCCACAACGAGCCTCCGGTCGGGCCCCGCCGTCCGAGCTGAAGCTCATCGATCAGAAGCACCGGGGTCGTGCGGAACCCAGGGATGGTTTCTGCGTCGGGGAGGCCCATGAAGTAGCGCCTCAAACATGAAGTAGCGAATGTAACGTGTTGTCGTCGAGATTCAGCGTCCTCTTCGCACCGGTGACCAGGCAGCCGGCGTCGTGGGGAAAAACTGATAACTAATCAATATTGATTCACGCGTGAGATACCCAGCGGCAGAATTCCATCAAGAGCGTCTTATGGATGATTCATATGTGTCCTTATGTGATGCGCAAGAGTAAGGAGAGGAGTTGCAGCGCACACAATTTCATGTCTAGCATAATATTTGTTTGGTCCATCGAATTAGATTTCTGGACAGAAATGCGGTAGAAATATTGGACACACGGCTGTGGCCTTTCATTGGTGCATACACTACGTGATATTTGCACAGCATGTCCCAGAAAATTGCAAGAATGTATGCGCTCATATTTCACACTGGATAAGGGTATAGGCTATACATATAGGCTATTTTTCAATGTTTGTTTAGAAAAACCATGCATTTTTCCTTTATTTCCTTTCCACTTCAAATGAAGCTGTCGTATTGTGAAGCCTCTTGGCTTATTTTAACATCTCCCCTAAAAACACAAAATTATTATATTGGCTTTCAGCTATCAGATAGGCTAAGTAAAAATAACCTTAGTAACTTTTAATTAGTTGTGTGGATATAATATAACCATCTGATATAGTTTCAACAAAAGATATATTTACTGCAAAAAAGTCCAAAGTCACTGCGGGCTTTAATACCATACCAGTCCGATCCAGTACATTGTTATGGATTACCAGTATACTATAGTATGTCTAGTGGTCTAGGTTTTGGACTCCCAGCCAGAAGGTCGTGGGTTTGAGCCCCAGAGTTGGCCTACCTGTAAGCATCCTTGTGCAAGATGCCTAACCCCTACCTGCTCCATGTAATAGCACCATGTAATTGCAAGTCGCTTTGGATAAAAGCATAATCTAATTGCAATACACTACCTACAAAGCCTAAATTATCTTACGCAGCATTAAAACATACTGAGATAGAAAATACTGATGGTTCACCATACACATTCTCCAATTTAAAGAGTGTAATTTTAGCATATTCCATGTGAAAGCTACAGTATTTATTTTTGCCTGCTGCGTAAATGAAAATATGACATATTGTACGGAGCTCATGAAGTTTGACCAAAAAGTTTCACTTCATGTTGACTTGCCCTTGTCACTAAATTAATTTGCGTGCCTCAGGAAAACAAAATGATAACTTTGTGAGGCTCAGTTCTGTCATACCATGGGGTCTAGTTGAATTTGAGTGCGCGTGTAAACAACCTATTTTCATGCAAATCCACCAAGCTGTCATGGAAGAATAATAATGGAGGGAAAACTGGAAATAACAATAGGTGCCTTACAGCCATTGTAAGCTTTGGACGACAGTGGCGTAGGGGGGGGAAGAGCAGGTCGTCTGGCCATCGAGAAGTCATTTACATTTACGTTTACATGTACAGCGTTTAGCAGACACTTTTATCCAAAGCCACTTACAATCAGTACATCTGTCAACAGTTGAACTGGTAAACCACCATTTACGTTTACATTTACAGCATTTAGCAGACGCTTTTATCCAAAGCGACTTACAATTACATGGTGCTGTTACATGGAGCAGGT
>JAOEHI010031652.1:0-24301 GCA_025447815.1 Percopsis transmontana | reverse complement strand
AGTAACCTTGTTACATGATGCTGTCCTTATTCTAAGAGAATGTTATCTGCTTGCAAAAACTGGTGGTTAACCAGTTTCAACTGTTGACAAATGTACTAATTGTAAGTCGCTTTGGATAAAAACGTCTGCCAAATGCTGTAAATGTAAATGTACTAATAATTGTCAACCAAAGCAATTAGCAGATAACTGGACCACCATCATCTATCTAGAACAACAAATGCAATGAAGATTTTTAAACACAGACGCTAGCAGGCGATCTAAGCCTTCAATGAATCATAACAAGAACCGTGACCGTGATTTGTGTACACAGAAAGTTTTGCTGCTGGACGCTGATTCTTCTTTGGCCGGCTCTCTATTGAGGCTTTCCAGAACGTAAGCTTCAGGATAGTATTACATCTTCAGGTGTTAAAATTACACACAGATAATCACCTGTACGCAACACCCGCTACGACCAAGAAGGCACGACCAATATTGAGTAACAGAGAGCAACATTGTCCAAATTGAGATATCGTTGCAATGTTTTGTTTTGGGGTTGTTGTTTAATGCACTTTCTTCAAGGTAGTGTACACGATAAAAGGTTAGAAAAGACATCGATGGTGGAATCGTTTTTGTAACAGACTTTTTTCCAATAGAGTTCAGAAAATGCACTATACAATTTGGTGCCTTCCCCCAAAAAACTGCAGCAGCTGAAGCAAACTTTAAAAATACCAAATCTCATCTTGTTCTAAGTAGAATAGAAAAAGTAATTTCACTGATATTCTGTTGTTCTAACTTGGAATGACGCCCCTTTACATTCTTTCTCTCTTGCTTTCTCTGTCTTTTGGTCCCTTTCGTTCTCAGTTAGAGTTTCATATAAACACGTCGACCAAGACAAATGAAGATAAATGATATTGGACAACTTTTATCACATATGTCCTGCAAGGTTATCCGAGCAAGATAAACCAATAAATCTTTGTGTCAAATCCCCTCTTTCGACAGGTTTTGCCACACATAGTCTATCTGAATGATCTTTGATAATAAATCAGTGTCATTTTAATTATAGGTGTCATTAGGACTGGTATACCAAATGACTCGTCTTCCCTGACTAGTCAATCCTATACAATTTGTTTTCACTGTTTTTCAAGCAGTTTGTTATTAGTGTTATATGCACAATTACTGCAACTTTCTTAAACCCAGGCACTCTCATGACAGAGACGGGCGTATCGCACAAGCTTCTGCGCATAATTTATAAAATCCTGAGAGGTCTTAGTGAGTAAACAGCTCTTCTATTGTTGCAGTGAAGTCACCACAGTACAAGTTAAGGGTTAAAAGCCCCGCCCCCTCAATCATGAATTATGGGCTTCAAACATTTTAATATTAACTCCTTTCAATGGCAACACCCCCTTCCACACAGGATTTTGATACATGTGATGAAGTGGGTCTTTTCTTTCTCAGGTTTGCAGGCTGAAAAGGAGCTAAATCCAACAATAAATATAAAGACCGTCCAGGAACTAGATGGACACTGGACACCTTACCCTTAAAAGCCCTTAGGGATTCCAGACCTGCTTTCTCCTTTCGATTTGTCTTTAGGTATTAAATATAATTAATAGCTAACCCCTACAAGCCAGCATGTCTGAAAGGGACTTCGGTTCCACTTGACCTGACTTGGCTGACTTTCTAGTCAAGGCTGCTCCTCTGACTCATCTCTCCATTATTAATGCGATCATCTCCCAGCATCAAAATGTATATCCCACCTCTCTGACAGCATTGTCCTTTAGGGGTAAATTTAACCCCACAGCCTAAGGTTCTTCGTAAAAGGGTCATGGGTTAGAGCAGCGCTACAATGAAACCTATACTAACGGTGTGTCACCTTCATTTTCTGAGTTTCTTACTGTAATACCAGCAGACAATCATGTCTCCCTCTTGGTCGGTTACAGGCTGCTTGCCTACAATACCTTTCATGCCACATCTCTCCCACTGGCTGTTCTAGTTACTGTCACTATGGCTGA
Source organism: Percopsis transmontana (assembly GCA_025447815.1). Classification (NCBI taxonomy): domain Eukaryota; kingdom Metazoa; phylum Chordata; class Actinopteri; order Percopsiformes; family Percopsidae; genus Percopsis; species Percopsis transmontana. The sequence goes on along the minus strand of JAOEHI010031652.1, from coordinate 22,313 downwards.
CATAACACACAGCATGTTCTAGACCTCCTATTATTTTTTTATTACATTCTATAAAAATGCCTTCAAGCACAGACTTCCCTGTCTCCTGTTACTATTGTAGACTCATACTTTTGTCACAAAAATCAATTCTGAATATATAAATTCAATGTAACATCCTCTAATTTTATGTCACGTTTTGAACAAAGCATGAGAAAATTTATTAAATGTAAGTTAAGTCATGTTTACTTATATCGGACTTAATTTCTAAAATACAGCCTAATTTTAACCTCCAATTGGACAAGGAAAATAATTACTTACAATCTCCACTAGCACTTCCACTAGCAACTGTACTACTGAACAGTCAGTGTCATGTATTATGTAAATCTATGCAGTTTGCTGCTATATAAATTAGTGGAACATAATACCATTATACTATAATGTAATATTAATATTGGTGTAGCTATATGCGTGTGTAACCTACTGTGTGTGTAGTGGAGAGCAGGGGTGTATAGGTGGTGAACACATAAAAAAAAAAACTAAAACTTGACACATATCACGCCCGTTTCTAAGTTGGGTTTACTGCAATGAATTCTATAAAATGACATTAGCACTGGCTCACCAAGTGAAACACATAGACCTTTGCTTGATGCAACTAATCCAAGTCCACCAGCCGGCTTCACCTTTCGCTGGAGTCCGTTATAACTTGGCTGTGCTGTAAAGACCTTGAGACCTTGAGTGAATTGAGTTGGGATCAATAACCTGGTCACTTCACTGGCAGCCAGACCGATATGGAGAGCAGCGACAGTGGGCGGTGATGGATAAACACAGTGGTTAAGAGCCTGTCCGTCACACAGGGGAAAGGAACGGATGAGGTTAGCCAAACAGATGTTCAGCTACCCTGCTTACTGCAGGTCACTTAGCAGGATGCTTACCGTTAAAAAGGTGGAGGAGGTTAAGAAACCCAAGTCATCCATGTAATAACCTCACCACTGGTTTTTACTGCCCTGCCGGAGCAAATATTTATGGAGTGCAGGGGGCAGACTGTAAAGCAGTCCAGACGCTCGATAGGCTATACCACTTTAAAAGTCCTAAATATTAAGACAAACAGACACACAACAAACTAGACATAGACGATTCCCTAGCTACTAAGCTTAACATTAAACCCCCCTATTAAAATTAACAACAGCAATTAATGTGAGTAAGACCGATCAGATTTTATTCCTGTAATTCTTTCCTCTACTCACTCACACAACGCATATTATTCAGGTAGGTTATTTGTCTAGTTGTCTAAGAGGATAGACTGCAAAGCATGTGATCCTAACTCTTATGACTACATAGCAACAGCAATCTATTTTATCTGTTCATCAGAATTCATGCTGCTCAACCTGGAAGCAGAATAGCTATTGGTTTAACAATACAGTTGTTACAAGACAAAATACTAAAATATAACACATGCTGTAAAAAGACATTACACCAAATTACTCAGGGGTATTTGGAGTCACCTTTTTCTTGTTAGTGTTGCGATAACCCTCAAGCTAAACAGCTTCAGGAAAACTCTCATGTCGGCAAACCACTATAAATAGGCAAATTGCGTAAATGCTGTGCCCTTCCACTCTCTGTATTGCTGTTAAGAAATAAACTTATTTCACCACGCAGCAACAGGCCTGGTTGTGTGTGTGACACACATACACACCTTAAATGTATATTTACATTTACCTTAAACTGTATATTTTTTTTCTGTGCAGTTGGTTCGATTAGTAACAGTATTAGAAACAAGCGTGCAACAATATTAGAAATCAACGATAGTAACAGAAAATGAGTAATGAGCAGCATTCAACAAAAGGAATTGGCAGTGCGTCCATGTAAACGAAGTGAAATGCGTCACCATGCAGCCATCTTACAGTATGTAAAGAGTTCTGACATGCAGTCCCTCTAGTTATTTATTTTGTATCCGAGTTCTGAAGAAGTTCCACTTGACTACATTCAATTCATCATTCTAGAGCTGAGAGGAGCACCCGCAAAGCCACGTCCCAGACTACAAACTGTGCTCTATCATGCCTCTGTACTGTAGCTACATACTTTCCCCTCACAGTTGTAACCCATTTCTTGCAATTGAGCTATCCTAACAGTTTAAGGTGTGACAATACAAAGTTTTTGGAACATGGTAGCCAAAGGCTACAACAGTCAAAATCTCAAACTTTTTAAAATAATAATATAATAATAATAATAATAATAAGGGCTGTTTATAAGATTTCTGATAGATGGCACTCAGCATAATGACCACAGGAATCTGGTCCCTTGCAGTAATTGTGTTGCGCTTTGTGATGTCACAACTCATATAAACCAATCATAATGAAGGTTGTCAGTTTTACTGCAGGTGCAAGATGTGAGACACTGGGCATGTCCATACCCAGCAGAGTGAGTAAGGAGTCATCCTGGGGTTATGTGTTATGTGAAACACCTGTCTGTCTTTGGAGACCCTTTGAAGCTACATACTGTAGGATACCTTGCCATATTTTTGGCCCTATCTGGTCACAATATGCAAATGAGTGTTTGTGTTAGAAAGCTGTCATATTCTATTGATTATTAGTGTATTTAGTGTATTAGTGTAGCGAGCGAGTGTCTGTTACCATATTAACATGCTGATACATAGCCTAATCCACATCATGCACCAGTAGCGTACTACCAGTACACAGACAATCATTTATCAGCAATTTCAACATGAGACCTCAAGTTATGTTGTTGGTTTCATTAAGGAATGGTAAGACCAATTAAAGTATGAATGCCAATTAAAAGTTAATATTTGACCACAAAAGGTGATTCTATGCAGCTTTATGCTAGCCAGTTGCCCAATGCTGGAGGCCAAAAGACAGACTGGCTGTGACAGGAACAGTGCGCGGCTGTCTCTGTGCTGTCACCCTTCAGTGAAGCACACAGCTCTCAGACGCATGCTTGACAGCAGAACGACACAAAGTGACACTCATTCTTTACGAAATGCAGCATGGCTACTTTCCCCACCCCACACCCCATGCATAGCCCATGAGATAGATACCCCCCCCCCCCCCCCCATTTCTCCTTTTTACCAAGTTGTTATTATCCATTTCTCCTCCCTTTTATTTGTTTATGGTAGCTAATGTTCTGATTTAAAATCATAACCACAAAATGATATTTTAAAAATAAAATATAATTGCTATGCTCTTACATCAGTGTTTTGTCACCCATTTTTGGATTTCATCTATTCTTACAAGGTATTATTGTTAGTAAAAGGTAATTAACGAGGATATTGAGAGCTTTTGGATTACATCATCAGCAATCAGGGGTGTACTTGGAAAGAATTTCCGCCCTGGACGTATCCGTTGGAACCTGGCCTGGAGGGGTCAGTGAGGCTTGGCATGGCTTAAATAGTAACAAGAAGTAGCCTATCAGTTGTTTTGTAACCACAAGTTACAGCAGTTTTAACTAATTAACAATTTTGAAATGTTTCCATAGAAGAAGAAAAAATAATAGCTAGTACGGCGATTGAACCTGCAACCATAGTGTTAATAGTGCAATTTAACTTTAACCAACTGGGCTAACCGGCAGACATTCTTTCTGTAGTTAACACACCAGTATAAACTATGGATTTTTTGGACGATCCACCAGCCCACCGATGCAGCGGTCCACCGGGATTCGATAATAAAAACGTGGAAACGAAATAATTTAAACCATTGAATTAAAACGTGCAAACGACTTAGTTAAAATGTGCAAACGATTTGTATCTCGTTTACACGTTTTAGTAAAACGTGCCCTCGATATATTTTCTGCTATGTCCTCTCTCGGGCTCCGTAATAGAAATTTAAACTTTAGCCAGACCCTCCAATTCAACATTCATCGACGAGGCGTGCTGTCAAACGTGCCTATGGGAAATGTATGAACCCACAAATCAGTCAGACACAGCAATAGAGGAGAAGAGGAAGGCAAATATTTAACACTGCTCCAATGTGAATGACAAGCTGACGACAGAATACAAATAGACTTCTGTGAGTACAAGCAAGGAGCTTAAATAAGTTACGGTACGTCGGTTTTACCCTTCTTGGTACAACATCCCGTCCATATCTTTAACGAAGAACAGCCATCTTTAATCTATTGATTATTTTATCAATATTTTTTAAATGCTTTTTCATTCATCTGTTGAGGTAACACAATGCAGACTGATAAGTTTACCCTGTTCCGAGATGGTCCCACTACAGAAAAGATGTGGATAATTTGGTCAGTGCTCTTCAACTTGTAAACGCAGGTATCCTCTGTGTTTTGCTTTGTTCAAGTAATATTGTGTTCACTAGAACAGCACATAGCAGCAATATATTATTTATAGTGTTTGTTAAGCATACATACAAAACACACCCATATAATACCATCACAACTGTCACAATTGTGCGCTTTTAGAAATTTCCGAATTTCCGATCTGACTAGTAGCCAAACCATAGCTCACACCAGAGACCCTTGAAGTGATGCATTAAGGACGCATTCACACTAGTGCTTTTGGTGTGGACCGGGGTTAACAAATTAGCAACATACGCTGCTGACGCTCCATGTTGACAAGCGATCTTTTGGTGTCGGTTGCCAGGCAGCAGTTGTGTTCTCACTGCAAACAAACCGTTCCAGGGTTCGAATGGAATTGCATAATGTTTCCTAGGATGGTGGTTGTGTAACGAGTAAGCTGCGATGTATAAATGTGGGTCTTAGATTATTCGTCTTTCTCTCTTCGTGTTTTTTGTGTGTTTGTGTTTAGACTTAAACTGCAGTCATTGTCATTGTCTGTGTGATATTGTGTCATAATATAGGTACAATCAGTCAAAGCGATTAAGTTGTGTAGATACAACATTAGCATGGGTGTCTGAAAGAATTCTGATTAAAGACTGTTAATAAGAGATGGTCTTGATGTTGTCAGGTGACCTTGAACTATTTGACCTTGACCTCTTCACATCTTTGAAATATTAAGTATTAGTATGCCAGAGCAGCTGTTAGATTGGGCCTTGTGTTATGTTGTTTCAAAGTCCTCAGGAGGAGTCAGTTTGTATCTCAGCCTCCCTGCTGTCTATGGCATGGCCTGTATGCTTTTTAGCCCTGTATGCTGTAGTAATGAGTGAAATGGATGGCCTTTTCCTTCTCTCTCTCGCGCATCCGTCCCTCCCTCCCTCCCTCCCTTGCCATTTGCTTATTTGGTTATGTGCTGAGAATACCAAGTGTAAACTCCACCAGCAAGTGTTATTATCGGTCCTGCTGAGCTGCCATAGTCCTGCTACTTTGATCCAGATAGACAGAATAGACAGATATATCCGCACTGTGGGTTTCAGACATATTTATCAACAACTTTGTATCTTCACTGCAGATTTTACATAAAGCCTTTGACGGATGTTTCAGGGACTTTCTGAAACTATAATATTCTGTCCTCCTCAGTGAGTGTGAGGGGAAATGAATGTACACTTGAATACTCTCTGCTTTAATCCATTTAAATCACACAGCGGAGAGGGGGAAAAGGCATCCACAGAGCAGAGGTACTGTAAGTGCTGTTCTTGTTTTAGTCGCCATTGTCATGTTCTTTGGCTGTACAGTTCACCTGTTTTGGCCTTAGATAACTATAAATTTGAACAATTTAGCTGGGTTGTTTTGAATTTGACAAATATTTTTAAAAGACATTTAAAATAGTAAGTTAGGATGTCTGGTATGCTAGTGGAGTTAAGCCCCATCTCCATTTATGGGGTTGGATAGTCTAGTGGTCTAGGTTTTGGACTCCTAGCCAGAAGGTCATGGGTTCAAGCCTCAGAGTTCACTTATGTAAGCATCCTTGAGCAAGATGCCTAACCCCTATCCGCTCTATGTAATAGCAGCCATGTAATTGTAAGTCGCTTTGGATAAAAAAAAACATCTGCTAAATGATGTAATTGTCAAGTTTAGAGTGGCAATTTAACCATGTTACCATACATTTTCTTTCTACTGGGGGAGCAAAATTGTAAGAGATTAACTATTATTACTATTACTAATTTACCTGCTCTGCTTATGAAAGTAGAAATTTATACCTGAGCACTTTTACATGATTTATTAAGCTCTTAAATGACTCTTTAAATCCATCTTATTAAAGGTGCCCTTTGTAGAGTGTAGCTGCTGAGAGAGTTTTGGCCTACAATGCAGTATGGGTGGCCCACTGAGTGACAGCTCTGATGAATAAGGTTGCTAGGTTGTGTTATTTTCCTGTTAATGGGCTGAGATCAATAGTAAAGCACTGTATCGGCAACCCCCAGGTGATAACGTTTATTGGCATTGTGAGCTGGTGTGATAATCAATGTGAATGTGGTGATGATAAAGTAGATTCCTGGCCACTATCTCATTTTGAAACCTTTTGTTCTTGTAGGATTACTTTTAAAAGAACCATTTGTAAATTATCCTCAGTAATGTGATGGTAAAAGTACGGCCTAATAGAGAAGCTATTGCACAAGGAGTCCATTTCATTAAGCACATTATTAGAGACCACAAATATTATTTTTTTACGATTTTGTGCTCAAGCTGTGACAAAATGGTGGAAGATGCTGTTCTAGAATTTGAGGACTAATTTGCTATTTTTACGATTAATTTCACAATGCTGGTAGATTTGCTGTGGACTGGTTTGTCTTAGGGGCGTTTATTAGCTGCTTGCTGCCCATCTTCACTGAGATCGGGCCCTGTCTTAGCTAATAGTCACAGCTTGTCTCCTCTCCTCCTCAATGTGGTGTGATAGGCTATGCTCAGCCGCGTGTGACGTTTTAAAGAGACATAGCTGATTGCAAGATAGCAATGTTGTGACAAGAGGCGGTAAGAGCTCTGAGCAACACACCGTTTGTTTACATGTTGTATGTGGATGAGGGAGAGTGGCTGGAGCAGAAGAAGGGGAATTATAGTTAAGTGGGAGGTTAAAGAGGGGAGACTGGGTTCATTTGATGATGACACTGAGAAAGATGGTGTGGGAGAAGTGGTTAGGAATGGAATTAGTTATAAATTACTTAGGTGCAACACATTTGTTTGGCTTTTTGGTTGTTGCCAGTTTTGCCACTATTGTTTGCACTGATCAGGGAGTGGGGAATGGTTGCGTTGATTGTGACAAGCAAGGAAGCAGAGAGGTTCCAGATTGTCCTCCTAACCTTCAGTGAGCACAAGTCTGACAAGCATTAATCAGAGATAATTAACGGCCATGCTTAGTGGAACACAACAGTAAATGAGCCTATTTGACTGTGCTGCATAGACCGTAGCAACAATGAAATAGCCTGAACAGTACACAACAAGAGGCCTGTGCCAAACCTGTGAGCAAACCATTCTGTGAATTATCCTCAGAGATATCTAGACAAGAGGCATGCCGTTATGACTGCGAGAAAAACAATCAGCATTAAGATGCAGGTTTGGTAGACCATGACATCTGTAAAATACAGAGTTTGCAAAGAAGTAGGCTAACCTTTTAACCTTTTGGCAAAGCAGTTAAACCTTTACAAATATATCTGTGATTGAGTGTTTTAAGTGTATCTAGCATATTTCTTCTGGGTCTTTTCTATGCTGCTATGCACTTGAATTTCCCTGTAGGGCTTTCCCTGTAGGGCTCAGTAAAATGGTATCATATCTTATCTTAATTGGTTAATTATTGATGTTTGAAGAAGCACTCAGGCTAACTGGGATAGAGCAATTGTTTGATAAGGCTAAGGGCAGCACCTAAAAATCTTTCTGCTTTCCTGACGTTTTATTCAATAGAAAGTCTCGATTTGACACATAGTATTCAGTGTAATCATGCATGTTAAATTTCAACTCACCAAAATATGGTTTTAGTTGGTTTAATATGGTTTTGGTCAATGTATATCATTGAAGTGATGTTATGACGTATAAGTAGGAAATCTCTTTTGCACTCGCTGGTAAACTCCAAGGTTTAAAATCTGCACACTCCTCCAAATTTCCCCATTATGGTGAAGGAGTTTTTGCTCTGACAATGACAGGGGGTCCATATGCAATTGGCTTGTGTATTCATTCAGTTTGGCGGCAGGCATGCAGGTGCTGAGCACAGATACGGAGAGTTGCCTGCTTTAGGCTCATCACAGTCCACAGCACATCAGTGCACACCTCCACCCACCTCCACACACACACACAAATGCATGCACACATACACAAACATACAAGCATACACACACACACAAACATACAAGCATACACACACACACACAAACACGCCCCTAGGCTGATAAAGGGGGTCGGGGGTGGGCGGTGGGGGGGGGGGGGGGGTTGCCTGTTTGGAAGAGAGATCTTTTAGGAACAACTTGTATGTTCCTAAAAGTATTTTGACAGTTAATCCAACCTCATAAGCATTTTCCTACACAGAGAACGTTTTATCCCCAGGTTTCTCCTTGGGATAATGGAATAATCTATTTCTTTGCCACTGAGGTTACAGAGACTTTCAGATACAGTGCCTTATTATGGCTAGGGCCAAGCATTGCTTAGACTGAGCTTCAGTGTTTTACAGAGGAGCCAAATCCGTGAGAGAGAAATGGAAATGTAGCCCAAAGCTACGAAGTGACATTTACAATTTAACGATGAGAGCTGTGTGCACTTAATTAAGAAATAGCTGGAGACATCGGCCAACCCATCTTCACTGTACTCCAGAAAAGCCTATTTCATGCTCCAATGAGCTTTTACATCTCACACACACGTGCACATGTGTTCACACTTGCATGCACATACAGTGAAAGGTAATTTATGACCTCATAAATATATATATATTTCTGAGATATAAATGCATTACTGAAAAATTGGATTTGACATTAATAATACTTTGGCATATTCTCCTTTTCTAAAGCCATCCAGGGCTTTAGAAGTTAACGGTTAAACTCTTAATAACCTTTTAGTTTTTACTTGTCACTGCACCCGTTATGATAGTGTGAAGCCAAACTATGTCCTCAGCGAGGAACTATTAGGCCTAAATCACTTATTAACCTGCCTTGTAAGCGTTTTCATTTTGAGATATTTACTGAGTCTACAGACTTGATGTTATTCCCTGACCAACCCACATTTAGAGATTACTTCTCAAAATTCCGCTTCAGTTACATGTTTTTGGACCAAACCAGCTATTTACATATTCTGCCATCAGCGATCACCATGGCAACTTGTTGAGCATGAATAGGTATCTGTTTCTAGATAGTAGAATCTGTAAGCCTGAAGGTTTCTGAGGAGAACAGAGGTCCGAGTAAGAGGATGAACTGTACGTACCCCTAAGATTACATGTTGCGGTAGTTATTTTCTCCCTGTGTAAGGCATACACATCTCCTTTTACATCTCTCGCTTTCTCTCTCTCTCTTTCTCTATTTCATGAAACCTTCACAAACTGGATTAATTCTAATTACACATGCTAGACTGTGGGTGTACATTTAGAGGACTACATAATTAGATGGGAACCATCACAGATCTTTTTTTTTTTAGATACATTAGTGTCACGGTTGAGGTGCGCGAGTGCAGGTGCAAAAGAACGTGAATCCAAACTGTGATACGTTTCCAAATAGCGATGAGCGTTTAATGCGAAAACACGTAGACAATAGGCCACATCATAGTGAAGCCAAACAATAACCAACAACTCCTCATCTCCTACTCCCCGATTATATAGCAGGGGAGTGAGGAGATGCGGAACAGGTGTGTGAAACCCCAGGTGCGCTCGATGAGTGGACGGCCGCAGGCCGGTAGTTAATACGCCGGTGAGCTAGAGCGGGAGGGGCGGGGCACTCCCGTTGTTAAAATTAGGGAGTGATTAACTGTGTTTCCCCTTCCATTGCCTTGAGGGGGCAACCGCTCCATTAAGGTAGCCTACCGCCCTGGAGTAAGGGGTAAAACAATAATGAAAGTACATAGATTATTAGAAGAATAATTTTTTAACGGATTAGTATCGGCTAGATGTATAATGTATAATGTAATAGTAAGGACAGTATTTTCACGATTCTTTCTCGATTTTCAATATTCACTAGTGATCCACACCCTGGTTTCTTGTTGGCAGGCATGTGGCCCATTCATTGTATTATATTAAAATACACCCTTTCCGTCGCACATTGTTACGCATTTCAAAAGGACATGCACGTTTTGGATGAGCTAAAGTAGTGAGAGCTTTTGGACAGCACTTTATTTGAACATCCACTGAACTCTAAACTAACCTTACCACAATTTTTTTTAACTGTGACAGGCGTTTTATATCGTGAAACTGCAAGGTTCCAGTGAGACGAAAAGACTGTTTGATATCTAGAGGGAAGTGGGCAGGTGGACCGTAGGTGGGTGCGGGCGGACACCGCAAGAAAACCTGCGGGAGAAGGGCGATGCGAGTTGAATATATTAGGCCCGCACGGACCTGTGGGTGGTATCGATCAATGCAAAGTAAATAAGTAAATATGGCGCCATGGAAGGGTGGTACCAGTGGTGATTTAGGTTGCTTTTATAGTCGTGGTTTGAGTGAGGGGGAATCACATCAGTAATGAAGAAACATTTCCAGCTAAAATGGTGGAGATGACAAATATGTTTTAATTGTAATCTTTGCATCACCACCCACTACAGCCCTCGAGTATAAAGCCACATGATTCAATCCCCTCTTGTTCGGAGCACAAAATCCCATCCCTCAAAGTCACGCTTGCTAATCCATTCAGCTATACCCATAAGAGAGTTAAATGTATCTCTACAGTACATCAATCATTTCTCTTCTGGTGAAAGGATGTCAAAATGATACCCTGAGTGGAGATAATGGCTTCATTAGCCCTCGTTTTGATTAATCTCAATGCTTATGGCACCCAGTATGACGGAACTGCTCATTGCTAGACAGTGTTGTGACAGGAGGTTTCTGTTGGAGAGGAGCTTGTTACACTCTTATGCACAGTCACAATAATGCCAGCAACACACACTGATCCATACAGATACACACACACCTGCCCACACATTGATTTCGCCTCATCTAAACACATGGGTCCAACTGTGATCTGGGATGTTACTTCAGATTATGACCTGGATGGGAATCAGAAAACCCGACGACCTACCTGTGATCTTATAATTACACATTCAGGGTTTTGCCAGCACCGATTAGAAACAGTAATCCTTTCCTGAATATTTTGTTCGGCTCTTTGTAGCATCTCGCTGGCACAGGTTCAGCTGTATTAGCATCCCAAAGAGAGCATCCCAGGGAACATGTAGCTGGCATACCATCATTCTCCCTCTTAGCAGACAGCAAACGAGATAGGAGGGGAGAACCAGGCGGACCTCTAAGAGCCTCGCAGCTCAAGAGGGTGTCACAAAGCACCGTCACAAAGTACCACGCTAAAGAGGATGGATGGAAGATCAAGCCAGATTCACTGTAAATGGGAAAGTATGAGAACGGAGAGGGGAAATTTCCCATTGGGTAAAGAAGGTGTGGAGGGGAGTAATGTATTGCAGGTGATGCACAAGAAGAAGGGGAATATTGAGAGGAAAATAACGAGAGAGGCGTGAATGTGTGTAAGAGGAAGAGTTAGGGAAAGAGAACCTCTGAAACCAGGGGTTGGGTAAAAGATTTAGCGGAAAAAAAATATTTGACACAGCTTATCAGCGTGTCTCTAATCAGTTCTCTGTTACGTCATATGTTAGCAAGAAGGATTTTTATAGTCATGTCCAATTTTAAACCCTTAAACAGTTACTGGCTGTGAATGATTAGTGCTTCAGGGGGAATTGAGATAGAATTGGATGTAAGCAGAGAACCCAGTAATTCCAGTTTAGCTTTAATTTGCATATTATTAGATCAGAGTACAGGATTGTTTCTGACGATGCGCCAGTGTCTTATCCGTTTGTTCAGGGTGTTGCTCAGACCATTAACAGCTTGGTTTTAACCAAGGAAAAAATCCCAGTGTAATCTACATCTCTTTTAATACAGTGCACACACTTGCAGATACACCTGTCTGTCTGTATTTTTGTTTACCTACCTACTGTATGTACATACCTGCCTGTCTGTTCCTCATTCTTTGTCATTCATTCTCTTTTGGCCCTCCATCCATCCATCATCCGTCTACTGTACCCACCTGTCTGTCCCTCCATCCATCTGTCTACCCAGTCGTTTCTCTGTCTATTCCTCCATCTATCTGTCTACCCACCTGTCTGTCCCTCCATCCATCTGTCTACCCAGTAGTTTCTCTGTCTATCCCTCCATCTATCTGTCTACCCACCTGTCTGTCCCTCCATCCATCTGTCTACCCAGTCGTTTCTCTGTCTGTCCCTCCATCCATCTGTCTACCCAGTCATTTCTCTGTCTGTCCCTCCATCCATCTGTCTACCCAGTTGTTTCTCTGTCTGTCCCTCCATCCATCCGTTTACACACCGGTCTGTCTTGTGTGCAACGTAACACGATGTTAAAGTCTGCGTCCACACCAGCTAGATCACAGGGCTGCTTCGGCGGCTGTGCTGTCTACCTCTGGCACTTCAGATCCTTTGTGGCCTGCTCTCTGTGTAGTTTGTTCAAATGTCTACTGGAGGGTAGCTTCTCACCTCCAGCAGTGATAGAGATATGCTGAAGAGTAGCGCGCTCCCTGTGGGATGCAGTATGCTATACTGCTATGTGCTCTTTAGAAAAAGGCCTGTCTCTGTTTACTTTCTACCTAGACAAAAACGAGCTTTCACATGACATTCACTTCAAGATGGTAGATGCGCTTGCAAACACTCTCTTAGAAAAGGGAATAAAATGCTTACCAAAGCCCAGATATTTTTTTTTAGCTAGTCATTTGAATAGGAATTAGTGCATTTTGAGAGGTCCCAAGGGAATAAGCTCCGGTATGATATTAATATGCTCTAAATCAATTATTTTTTGCCCAGGTGAGTGCGTTATCAATCCTCCATGAGACGTAGCCCCTGCTTTGACTTAAGCCCCCGCTTTGACTTAGGTGGATAAACACTTAAGTCAAAACAAAGGCTTTCATTTACAATATTTTTGTGATATTTGCCCACATGGATTTGTAGAAGAGCAAAGTAATTTAATACAGTAATGACATAGCAAAACGGAGGATCTAGAAAGCATTAGTGGCTACATGAGAGAAAGTGTCTCATAATCTTACAACATGTTTGCGATGGCCTCATATGTACATTGATGAAGGGCTCACATTCGGAAACGTTTCCCCAGCTCTTTCACTCATATGTGTTTATTATGTTAAACGGACGGTTGGGGACACTTATAAATTAGTGCTGCTGTCAGTTAACCTGTGTTAATACGGCCCTATGCCTTTTTAAGAGGGGGGGGGGGGGTGCATTGTGGGATATGTGTGCCGCCAACTTGGAAAGGAAAGTGCGTATGTGTGTGTTTAGTTTTGTGCGCTAGAGTAGATGCAGCGTGGTCTACAAAACTGAAACTGTCCACAACTCTGCCACACACTCTGGTTCGAGGGCAAACAGCAGACCAGCATGCTGCTGAAAGCAGCAAAAGCAGCACACTGTTCTGCTTTCAGCACAGCCACATTGCCAATATTTTCTTGAATACCAACTGACCTGAAATGTTGTCTTTTGCCCTTTCCTCTCGTACAGAGTAATTCAATTACCTACTATTCAAAGCTTTTGTTTGAAAGTTTAGATACATTTTTATTATTAGCGATCGCTATTAGGTCAGTGCTCACCGCTATGTATGAGTAGAACTGTACAACTAGGGGAATTTGAATAGAAGGGGAAGCATAACGGGAAAAACAAGATCAATTTAATGGCTCTATGAATGCGGCACCTTTCATCATTGTGTGGACTGCAGTCATTTATGCAGTGTTATTAAACCAGCACGCAATAGGCAATAGCAACCAGCCTGTACCTGGCTGTCAGAGGGCTTGCCACGCTTCCGCTCTACTCTATCAGCGCTCTGCTCTCTGGCAGGGAATCAATGCAGAACTGCAGATGTGAGCAAAACTGCAGAGGGGAAAGAGAGAGCGAGAGTGACTGGTAGACAGAGGCGGAGCTACGTGGGCCGCTGCCCCCCCCCCTAGTTAAAGCTTGGCCCCCTCCGTTGCCCCCCCTGGACAAACTCAGCCCCCCTCCGTTGCCGCAGTTTAACAAGGGAGAAGGGATCGCCTACCGAGGTGGAGGGAGGGCAGCAGTAGGAGAATCCAAAGGCACTGATTGCACAGTGACAGCTGGCGTTCGCCGATCAGTCTATCGTCTTCTCTGTGTTTCGTCGATCCTATTTACACGGATGCAGCATGCATGCCCCGACTTCACGTTCACGTGCCCAGTGTCTAACTGACTTCTCATCTAGCTCAGTAGGCTAGGAGTAGGAGTGTTGCTATATATGTCATAGTAGCCTACACTGACCTGAAACATGTCTGCGATGTGGAAATTCTTCACAGTGTCCGAGAAAGACATTAGGAAGTTAACCGTACTCGGGTAAAATTGGTTATATATTAGACATTCGAACTTTGAGAATCAATATGTTTATAAATACAACACCGAGGTCAAATCTTTTGGCATACTATTGCTCATCTCACTGAAAGGAGTAAACAACGTGAAATTTCACCGCAAAACAGACGTGTGCTTTCCCCCGCAGCTTTTATACATACAACGGAATAGGTAATCAGTCTCTCCTTATGCATCTCCTCACGTGTTATTTCACGAAACTAACACTTTTCCCTCGTCCGTCCCATGAATGCATATGCATGAGTAGGGAAAGCGCAAATTGCCTAAGGCAGGCAGAATGCAGATTTAGCCATTTGCGGTCTGTTCGTACATACCATGCCATGTTGCGAAGAAATTACGTCTGAAACAGGCGTTAACACGTTAGTACATCTGCCCCTCAGTTCTCAGCGAGACTACCAGACTAAGTAAAGGTTGACTGACTAACTAACGTATAAAATAAGAACATTAAACTACTGTAGGCTATATTGTTCTTGTGGTCACTGCTGAAATGGTGCACCACTGCACCCTACAGCAAAATGCATGCCCACCAATAACCAACCAATCAATAATAAATACAGGAATACTTTTCATCAAAGTAGACTGAGAGGAAGAAACAGATGGGAATAGAGAATGTGTGTAACTTCTGTATCACTTGCCCTGCCTGTACATGAACAGAACTATTATTATTATTATATTAGTATCGTAATGAGAAAAATACAAACGCAAAGCTTCCTGCGCATTTAGCACAAAGGAAACAAATTACATTCATGTGCAAACACCAAAACACCATTTACTAAAAAATGTACAGGAATCACTAAAAGCATAGATTTAAGGACTAAAACAAAACTGACAATTTTCACGATTCCAATTAATCCATGCAGTTTGTAGCTGGGATTTGTATGTAAATACAGCAGTTTGGGTGTTATGGTAATATTTTGTCCATTGGGCTGAAAACACTGGCCCTCATTTATCAAACCTACCTAGAATTGAGTCTAGGTTGTGACATGAGTGAAAGCGTAGTTACTTTAATTTACGTTTGATAAATTAGATCCAGTCAACCACCGGCCCTTGTTTACATATTATTCACAAATGACACGCCCTTGTTTTTTAAAGCTCTATCATTCAAATAAATTAACTACTAAAAGATATAAGACAATAAAAAAATGATCAACATTAATAGAAACAAGTCTTGTGTGCATTATTAAAAATATTATTATTAATACTGAGAATTAGGAGGATGGTATAGCAAATCAAGGTATGCTCTCTGACCAGACGTGACTTTGATCTTGAAGCTAAGGCAAAGATGAAATTGATAATGAGCCAACACACATTCTAAGATTGCATTTGGTCAACTAAGTTTAATAATGGCCACTGAAATCCTAAAACAGTCATAACAAACTGTAGTTACCACAGTATAAGTGAAGCAATATAAAGGCTATGCATTACTTAAACTCAAAGAAAAACAGAAAGGAGTACCGTAAGAGTAACATATTCCCTTCTGTTATTCTTCATATTCCGTCTAACGATTCTGATTCCGTCTTTGGTTAAATCTATCAAGTTCTGAACAAAACAACAAAAAAACGGGGTGCTCTTGAAGAGAATTCTTTAATAGCACTATACAAACCATTTGTATGGAGAAAATACGGGACACAATTGGAGGTAGGTTGTGTACTTACAGTCTCCCTGAGCGCCAAATGTTGTGTAAGAGGTTTTCTTTACAAGTGGCTGTACACCCGCTCACACACAGACACTGGCAGTTAGTGGCATGGGTCTCTGTTGGGGCACACAAAAGCGTAAGATGTTACATCTTTGGGGGGTCTGTACAGCACAAACAAAATAAGTGTAATGGTCAGAGTGAATCATCGCACTTCTCTATGCTTTATTTGCCATAGCAAAGGACAGAAATTAATGGGGGGATAAAATAAAAATTAAATTAAATAAAGTAGGCTATTGGATACATGTATATTTGTGTTGTTGATGTTTTTGTTAAAAATGGTGTATGTAAAACAGGTTTTTGTCATATCGGACCAGATTCTGGAGTTAATTTGAAATCTGAACTGCAAGTGTGTTTGGTATTAAGCACAATGCAAGAAGGATACATCACATGAAACATAAACACACTCAAAACATATGGCTATTTCATGCTCATTTTAAATGGTTCTGTGATTTTGTGAAAGGGACCAAAATAATGTGTGTCTAAATTGTGAGACCATAAGATCTGTTAGAAGCTTCACATTTATTCGGTTTCCCGCAAAAGATGTAATAGTCAGACTTTGAAATGTTCTGCTCTAGTCAAGCAAAGCATTCCCAGTTTAATGGAGTCAAAAGCATCTACATTCATCCGGTAATTATACAAATGTAGCCCTTTTAAAGACATCCTGCCTGGAGCTTCAGTCAGAGAGGGCAGCATTGATGGAGATGGGAACACAGTGAGCCCATCTTATACACAACAGGCTCCCACCGTTTCTTCTTACAACTAATACCCACATGTGTCACATGTGGGATCCGGTACAAGAATCAGTGTATCAGCGTGACATAAACAAGCAAAATGATGCTAATTACAAGAAAGGAAGCCCACAGTGTCCCTTCCTGCAGTGGAGGTTTATTAGCTTTCGTGTTTGCAGGGCAATGCTTTCTCACATTGTAGCTTCAGATTAGACTGGAGAGGCCACTACCCGGAATTTGTTTGTCCCAAGACGCAAATGTTTTTTGTCATTTCTGGCATAATAAATAATCTCAGAACAGCCAGAGTGCCCAGCTTCTTTGAAATAACAATAAGCACGTTTGAATCCTGCTGAAGGAGAAGGCAGCATATTTGAAATAATATGGCTTGTAGCATATGAATATCGCCTGAGGCACATCGTTTGGTTTGAGGTATCTCAACAGAATGTTTGCTTTAAAGTTTCTCTCTCTGCATGCGTTCATGAATGCTGAACACAATCTCCGAAACCACAGATGTTACTCAGTTTGATTATATGAGCCTTTTATTTAAGGAACACATATTTATTATGAGTTTCTCAGTGGTGAAGTTATTTTGTTTCATTTCAGGATTTGGATTATGCCTCAGCTTCAGGTAGCTGGTCGTGGCGTGTCTTTTTAGCACTGTGTTTCTGTTGCAGAATGCTGAAGCACTATTGGCTAAGTAGGCCCTGAGAGCTACAGCAGATTCTCTACGGCAGGAAAGAGAAATCTATCTTTACCACCGTGGGACCATGAATTAATTAACAACACACTGAGATGTATAGTAGACTGCCACACATACACACACACCTTTTTCTTCTGTCAATCAGTATTGCCTTCTGCCTCAATCCCTCCTGCCATGTAAACACATGTTCCATTATGATGTTTCTTTCATTCATCTTTCAGTCATCCTGATTTTCCATCATTGCTTTCACTTTCTGCTCTACTGTCTAAAGGCCGTGGCATGCTTCCGCATACGCAGTCCACGCTTGACGCGCATACTGTACGCTCGTCGTCAACATTTTGTGACCGCACGTCTCACACGCTTTGCCTGCACGTTGACAGCAAGAGGTGGGAATAGGCAGAGTAGGGGGAGTGGGAGTGACATAAGAACATTTTAAAACTGCTGAACAGATGAAAAGACAGGCATCATTTTAAAGAAGTTAGGTCGTAGTGCGCATGCATCCAGAAACACGTCCACACCAACATGAAAACCTAGCATGCAGAAGTGACAAGTTTGCATTGAAAAGTGTCGTGCCCTGGCCTTTCCATCTCCCTCCAAGCAAGTATCTTAATGTATGTGCCCTACTCAAACATGGCGGCTGCTTCATCTCTGGCTCCGATTCCCTCACCACCCTCAGGAGAGTTTTTTTTCTGTGGTCAGGGCAAACACAGGCTGGACTCATTGCTCCTTTTGCGAGGGTCGATTGTAATATGCATGTCTGCTCCATATCTACACAAATATTTACCCTTGTTTTGCATCACCAATCACTACACTGTTCACTGCTCATTTGTATGTACGGTAGCTCACACAAATGTCACCGACTCTAACACTTATACTCAAGCTCGTCCTCAGAAAGGTCATAGATACTCTGTATCACGTACAGCTAGTATCACAGCTATAGTAGATGTAACACAAACTGTATGCCATTCAAATGTGTATAGCATGTTGTATACAGCAGCCATGTATCAAAACGCTGCTTCATCACGACTGGTGCCCTTGTGGTGACTGTGATCTGATCTGGTCTAACAACAGGCAGAATTACCAATGACCAGTTGAGGTTATTAGCCCAACTCCTTTGCTATTAATGCTTAAGGGATTGGAACATAAACTATTGTAAGGGTGATGCAGGCTGACAAGTGATTACCAGGATACTGTAATCAGACCTAAATGTTCAGTTCTAGTGTGCCATTTTAAGTAGTAAATAAGCTCAACAAACAAACAAACAAACAAACAGGTCTTTTAATTTGGGAGAAGGGTACTTTTGTTGATTATGTTAGAAGAAATTGGAAGCGAGTTTTGCTATGCAAAAATGTATTAAGCAGTATTATTTAATTACTCTTCATGTATATAGATCATCACATCAATATCAAAACAACACAATGCACCCATGATGTGCCCTATGGAGCAGGTAGAATGTCAGACACTAGCAGTTAATTGGTTAAAAGCAGATGCCTAACATTCATAAATAAAATATTATTTATACTAATAGTATACTACTAACTAAAGAGGTGGTTTATAATTGTGTGTATAATTGTATGTAAATCTTGCGCAAGTGAACGAGGTTGAAATAAAATGTCTGCCTATAAACGTGTTAAAGCGCAACGTGTGTTGCGCTTTGTTAAATAATATTCCTTAGGCGTTATAAATGTGTATTATATACCACGGCTGAAATGGGAGATTTTAAAATGCTCACAAAACCATGTAATTGTTATACTATATTTTCCTTAGAAAGTAGTTTAGTAACAAAAAATAAATGATTGCATTTCCTCCGAATTTATAGAAAGTGGACTCTTTGCCTCTCAAAATGTTCCAAAAATAACTTTAAATTGGCGTCTACATTCTGCCTCTCTCCAGGGATAAGTGCATTATCTGTTCCTCTCCCCTGTCTTTCCTTCTCCGGAGATGCTTACTTCAGTTGTCATTCAATGCATTCCTCTATTCCAACATCTCCAACGCCTCCATTACTAATGGCGCCCCTTGAAGGATTACGATGCAAAATAATGGCAAAATAATTGATACATGTTCAACGTTTCAGCCATTTAATATCCTGCATTAGCAGCGATGATTCAAAGGATTCAGACTGAAGTAGGCCTAAGTTGTTTGCTAAAAGCACATAATAAGGAAGAAGTTAGTCAGCCTGCAGGATATGTCCTGTAAGTATTTTAGGTTGAATATATAACTAAAAGCTTATTTTCATAAACTTTTCTTCGAGATCATCAGTTGGTGCATGTGAACAGTAAAACCACAGCAAAACACGCTAATGTGTCTTTGTGTCTAACTTTGAGGCATCTCGATGGTTCATATCCGAAGTAGTGTATTCTCTCTTTGCTCTATTGCTGTGAGAGTTTGGAGCTGTTCTTGATATCGGAGTTCTATACCGGAGATCGTAAATGTGGAGTGGATGAGGACGGGGGCACTTTCTGCATGACATGAAAATAATAGAATCAGTCAACTCTTGTTGGTTGTAACCTGGTTAACATTGAGCTCTCAAGCAGCTGGTTGCCTGCCAATACAATTTGGTCATTTAGCAGATGCTTTTATCCAAAGTGACTTACAATTACATGGTGCTATTACATGGAGCAGATAGGGGTTAGGCATCTTACTCAAGGATGCACCCATGACCTTCTGGCTTGGAGTCCAATACCTAGACCACTAGACTAATCTGCTCCCCCCCCTCCCCCCCACCCCGCTTCAACAGGTGTGTGTGGAGGTAATGTACTGTATAGATGCAAGGGCCATGCCAATTACAGGAGGGAACTTTATTTTGAGCATAGCTGCGGTGGATTAAAGGGGCATGTCGTGCAAGAATGTCACCATGATGAAACAGAGTGCTGCAGATGTAGTAGTGAAATCCAACATGGTAGATCTGTTGACTCTTAGCTCAGTGTGTGCTATTTTAGGCCTGATTAACGCCTGAGGTAGGGGAATTTCAGGGGAAGGCATTACGCTTCATATCTTATAGATTTTTAAATGACACCAATAATATTTGCAATAAGATGTTATTATAATGAATTTCATATATTAGATTATATTACATTATAATATAAATATATGATAACATGCCTCAAATATAGTCATTAGTATGCTATAGGCTATTTTCAGTGGCAGATGCACACGCTTCATAATGAATTAATTTTCACCTTGATGTTCATGCCTTGAGACATATGATTATCTAATGAATACAGAGAATGGGGCCTGGGGGAGCACACATCGAACATGATGTTAGGAACCTAGGGATTGTATCTTTCAGAGCAACAATGATACAATTGTGGTTTGTGTATACATGTTTGCAAGTGTGTGTTAAACTATAATATGGGGTCTCTTCATTGTCTTAAAGAAATCTCACTCACCCAAGAACCTAGATTGGTGTTCTGACAAATGTTATGAATGACTTCTGGAATGCCCCACTGACTGTCAAACTGATTATATCCAAGGCAGGGGTAGAAAGGTCATTCCAATTCCCAGACCAGTTTCACTGATCTCTATAATGATAAACATTAAGAGGAACTGAAGATATATTGTATCTTCGGTATCAAACTAACATGGTTTGTTTGACAGCATAACGCATTATGAATGCATGTTAAGGGGAACTGGAATGGGGAAATAAAGCTGTACACTTTTTTAAGGATATAGTGGAATTAACCAGTTAAAAGCAATTAGTGACTGTTTGAAGAGTGAATGATAAGTTTCGATTATTGCAATTATTGACTGTTTTGAGGAGCGAATGATAAACTTTCGAGTAATGTTGTGCAAATGCATAGGTGAAGTAACCTTACATGATGCTGCGCTTATTCTAGGAGAATGTTATTTGCTTTCAATAACTGGCAGTTAACCAGTTTAACTGTTGACAAATGTACTAATTGTAAGTCGCTTTGGATAAAAGTGTCAGCTAAATGCTGTAAATGTAAATTTTAAAATGTATACAACATTTACAACATATAGCGTAAATTTGACCTTGGGTTTAGTAAATACAATATGTTTGTGGAGATCCCTTGCAGTATGCTACATTCGTACTGTATATGCTAATGTTACAAAGTATACCTTTAAGGCTGCATAGAGGGCAATATCGTCATAATCAGGTTTAAGCAACAGTGACCCTGATGTGTCACAGTAAGTAAGGAAGGAAATGTGTTACAGTAAGTAGTCAATCTGTCAAGGATGCTTTTCCCTGTGTTCTCTTGTGTTCTCTTGTGTTTTCCCTTTTCCCCGTGTTGCTGTCGTCCCCCCGTCTGTCTGTCTATGTTTATTTGTCTTTGTGTCCACCTGTGTCGGGCCACACAGCTTGTCCTCAATCAACAATCAAGATCTACAGTATTTAGATTAGTGTTTTGATACCTGTTCTCCTTGTGCCCAGGGACTCGCCTGTTACTCTCCGTGCTAACAACATAACATAATCCATTGCTAACTTGCTGTCAGTATGCAAATGTGACTTCATGAGAATTAATATATCTTAGTACTCCATCAGCGTAGACGTATCCAGTCTGCTTTACTTTATTGATGTGCTCATACACGCACTTACATTTTGAATGTAGTAACCTTACACAAACTTTAAGTGGTGCAAAGCTGGGGGCAGGGGCGGGGGGCTGATTCTATTGCAGCAGCCCGTCTTGTATTCAACCAACCAAAGTTCTCCCACGTAACCCCCCTCTTCTGAGACCTTCACTGGCTCCCCTTCTCAGCCCGCATCCGATTCAAGACATTAGTGTTGGCCTACAAGGCAGCAAAAGGAACTGCCCCGCTCTACCTCCAA
>JAOEHI010031641.1:11372-24301 GCA_025447815.1 Percopsis transmontana | reverse complement strand
CCATAAACTACTCTTAAAATTAAAAAAAATTTCAGTTTTTGGGGGGGGGGGGGGGGGGGTGTTGCACTTCACTTTGACCTTGCATGGCCATGAACGGCTGAACAGAAAACTAGTAAACGTTTTCCTTCAACCTACTGTACTGTAGTATCTTGTTGGTGTTTGGTGCGTTGTTTACGTTGGTAAATAATTGAGCGAGCAGGAGGGAATAGGGTTTTTCTATGCCTGCTTTATGGTTCCTACTATCTTTACTGTATACACAGCTGTCCCACTTTAAATATGTTGCTTGGTTGTGCCTGTAGATTGCAGGGCCCCGATAGCGTGTATGTCAACACACCTGTGTTTACGCTGCCATCACTCCCCTGTGAATAGGGGCCATTGTCTAGAGAAATCCCTTCTACTCTAATCAGTTGGAACACCTTTCTGCCCTCGTCCGCTCTGCTCTGCTCCGGCCTTCTCTTGTGCTTTAACCACACACGGCCGTCCTCTCTTTCACATCCTCAGCACTGCAGAAAGCCAGTCAGACAGTCAGCCTGTGTATTTCCCCTGGGGTGCTTTCCAGCGGTTTGTTGCTGTTTAGCGCTGCTGGCTGGCTGGACTCTGCCTGGCCCGAGGAGGCAGGTGCTGGACACAGAGGGGAAAATGGGTGCCGAGGGGGGGGAACGAAAAGAAATAGAGGATGCGAGGTGGGGAGATATGGAGGAGCGGAGCGAATAAAATGAGAGGAGAGTGGAAGGATGGGAGAGGGGTGGTGAAGTGCCATTGAAATGAAGGGAGATCAGGGGGGAAAATGTGGGGAATTGAAGGGAGCCAGTGTGTTGCTGGTTTATCTGCGTGCGTGCGTGCGTGCGTGCGTGCGTGCGTGTGTGTGTGTGTGTGTGTGTGGACCACGGCAAGGTTTTGGTCGACAGAGGCGGGCGCGGGCTTGCCGCCTGTGCCTGAGGTCATTCTGCAACGCGTGAGAAAGATGGAGTTGGCTTGACGAATGCTCGAGTCATTGTGAAGCGCCAGTGACAGTAATGATTGTGCTCTGCGGCCTCTGACCCTCTGAGGTCATACTATAGAGTCTAGCTCCACTCTCTTGGTATTTCTGCCCCGGGGGCCAATTGCCTAGCCTGTGAAATGATTCTCAGCCCCCCCACCCCTCAATGGCAAAACCACTGTGAAGTGGACTTTAGCCTGTGTCAATGACTCTTCTTCATAGACCCCTCCGATTTAACCTCACTCAATTGCCCTGGATGCATGCATTCAGACCAGTGGCATTCTTGGACTTGTCTGGTTTCTCTGTGAAAGAGTCCAGACCCTGTATCTCTTAACACATACAGAACAGCAGTTCAGGTTATGAAGGGGTTTTTGTGAGGGTGATTAGGCACGCCTCCTTCTCTGTGCATGTGGAATCCCAAATAGCTTTTGTCCCCTCCTTTGAGTTTGGGCCATCCCCCTTAACCCTCTGCGATGACTGACGAACCTTTTGTCCAATAGAGAGGCCTCACTCAGACCCCTTGCTGTGGCTCAAGTTTGGCTTGGACACCACGGTTCAGTAGACTTTTCCTTTTAGGTCTCACTGGGTGTTTGAACCCAGGCATGCAGGAGCCGCATAAACACACACACACACACACGCGCACACACACACTGTCTCTTTCAGACACATGCGCACAGTCCATTCCTGTCACAACCTGTGGCTTTTTTGTCCCCATTCCCGCTCGGCTGACAGCAGCTTTGTGCTCCCACTAAAGCCAATGCAGAAGACATCTGCCTCAAACACCCCCAGGTGGCCGTAGTCGCGTATGTCACAGCCAGTTCACTTTAACCGAACACAGTAGCACGCGTGACTTGTGTTGAATCGAATGTGTCTTGTCGCGTTTGTGTGTGTGTGTGTCTGTCACAAATTCTCCATACTGCCTCTTTTATTTTACAGTTAGCTTGAATGAATCCCTTTAGCCATTATGTGGACTTAAACTGTGATGTAAAGAGGAGGCAGAATGAGCTTGGAAGTATTTGTGTGTGTGTGTGTGTTTTTTATTTTTTTTTTATTTAAGCCTGTGACAAAGAACTCCTGTAAAATTGCCCTTTCACAAGCTAAGCCTCTTTGTCATCTCGCCCTATTTGAAAACCACAGTTCAAATCCACAGCGTGCAATTTCCTCCACATGCCTTTGTGCCTGCCTGGTTAACCCTTTCCATTCAGCTGGGCTTGGTTGGGTTTATTTATTTATTTAAGCGGTAAATTGTGCGTTTTTTTTTTTTACCTGTGGTAATAATAATAGTGGTCATATCAGCAGGTAATTACTGTTCCCTCAGTGGAGAGTTAATCCATGCGTGCCCTTTCTCTGTTATCGGGGCTCATGCCAGGGGGCTTTGGAGGTAGGCCCATAGAAATGCCTAAATGACTCTTTTATTCTGCCGGAGGGGACACTTGGACGCACACACGGGACTGTATGAACATGCATGCGCACATACACACACACACACACACACACAGAGACTTCTCTCCTCTCATTCCCCTCTGCTCTGCTCCACTCTGTATCTGCTGCCATTCTACTGTACAGAGGGCGGCTGCGAGCCCCTGCGGCCTGCGGTGTCCCCAGACCCACACTGTGACACAGTTGGCTGGGGCGGAAGAAAGAGCCAGCGGCCCTGACTCATTAAAATGGTAAAGAGCTGGAGAAGGAGAGAGCAGCTAATCCTTCATCCAGTCGCCTTCCTAGAGTCTTCAGCTGCTGGCCTGAGACCCCTACGTGCACGCTCGCACACACACACACACACACACACACACACACACACACACACACACACACAGACCATGCAGAGAGAAGAAGCCTGGGACTGAATATGGTCAAATAGATCGCCTTTGGGTAGGGGGGTGATGGGGCTCTTTAAAGAGTCCAGGGACTTTGGTTTAAG
Organism: Percopsis transmontana; assembly: GCA_025447815.1. Lineage (NCBI taxonomy): Eukaryota > Metazoa > Chordata > Actinopteri > Percopsiformes > Percopsidae > Percopsis > Percopsis transmontana. The sequence goes on along the minus strand of JAOEHI010031641.1, from coordinate 21,401 downwards.
GACATTTCGTTCATTTTTATAATAATCATTTATAATAATCATTTTTATAAAAATTAATTCTGGGTGTGAACGGCTGCTTTACAAGCACACATGTGTACCTGTGAGGCGCGATTTTTAATGCAGTAAAAACCTTCGATCGTTCTCATGACATTTTACTCGTCCATCAAATTGCCCATTGGCACACAAAGCTGGATCATTAAACCGTCAGTAGATGCCTTTAGTTTAAAAAAAACAAACATCTTCCAGTTTTGCAATTTGATTCTGGGAGTCCTACTTGCTTTTTCTAACTAGCATTAGCAAGTGTGGTGTTCCCAGCGCTAAAGAATGCAGTATAATGCAGTATAATGCAGTATAATCTGAAAGGGAAATGCCTAATTTCCACACGGACTGCTGCTATGCAGATTAGCTGTCGGCGTGGCAGCAACAGTGCTGTCCATTACTATTATAATACAAACGCTACAGTGTCTCTCACGGTATGAATTACATTTATCGACTGAGCGTAAAACACTACCGCACTAGCGTTTTAATAATGCAGCAGCCCAATCATCAGCACTCGTACCGAGGCTTACAATTAACTGCCGTCCGGTTCCGGTAACCCTATGCAGGACCAGCGAGAGAGGCATACCGTAGGAGATGATGGACGATGTGGAGGAATGTGCTTATTCAGCAAGTCTACCTGAAGACTTCTAGACAGATAATGGGCCTCAGCTTCCATCCCCTAGGACGAGAGAGAGAGAGTGAGAGGGGTGAGAGGAGACATCTGTTTGTCCAATCTTTAAGCACTGAAGCAGTACTTCCTTCCAGAAGGCAATTAACCCATTATATGGATAAGGGGGCCATATTTAGCCCTGCAGCTCTGAGAAGGAGGCCGGCCTTGGTCCCTTTGCACCATATTGATGTATTTGGCATTGTGCAGAAGGCGTAGCATTTCATGCATTTATTAACTAAGAGTGGAAAACCTAGGCTTTTGGACTACACATTTGGTATTTAACAGAGATAATATGACATTTGGTGCACTTTAAAATAGGGGTCGATCGATAGGGCCGATACCGATTATTAGTAATCAAAGAGACTGATAACCAATATCTGGAACTGATAAAAATTAAAATATTGGTGTCAAAATTTAGAACCCAAACTCCAATACAAAACGTTGTTGAGAAAGCAGAGTTGCTCTATTCCTTTAAAGGGGGTGGTGCATTGGGAGATGTGTGTTCCGCCATCTTGAAGAGGGCTGTGTGTGTGTGTGTGTGTGTGTGTGTGTGTGTGTGTGGGAATGTGACATGTACCCACATTTTGTTTCCCTATAAATAAAGGAAGAGTTGCAAGCATGACACTTCCCTCGTCTCAATAAGTTTAATTGAGATATATATATATATATATATATATATACACATACATGAGGAGGAGGTAACAGAACAGAACGCAGAACAGAAATCATATTCTAGCAAGGTAAAATACAAGTGTATTTGAGATGTATTAGTCTCTCTGTTCGAGGGGTGGGGGAAACGACACCTGTTCGTGACTTTGAAACAAATCAGACGGACATTGCTCGAGACCACAGAGTGGTAACTACAGACAGGTCTGCATCACAGCCAAAGTAGCGTATTTTAAAATGTTTTTATTGGCAATCTGATCAAAAAAATTCAGATAACCGTAAAAATGCTGAATATCGGCTCCGATAATCGGTCCACCCCTACTTTAAAATAGGTGCAAATAAAAATCCTTTTAGACCTGTGTATAGGTATACTGTAGGTGTATAGGTGTGCGTAGTGCAATTGACAATGGCCTGAATACCTAAACCGAATACATTAACAGTTCCCTGTGCTCTACCATTGAGATTATAGGTCATGTTTCATTCCATAACAGTTTTCCTGGCACCCCAATGCATTCGTGGAGAATGATGAATGAGCTGTTTTGTCCTAGGCTTTAGCAATGTAAAGTGCCTCCTATAACGAGGAAAGTCCTTGCTCTGGTTTGACTGCGCGTGCGTGCGTGCGTGCGTTCGTTCGTTCGTGCATGTGTGTAGTGGATGAATGCGTTATCCCATTTTCTTCCCCTCTGCGAGTTTTCAAATGTCACGCGAGAGGCCAATCGACAGGCTGAGAGTCGCTATGCTCATTGGGCCTACTCATCCGCGTCAACAATGATTTGTGAATGTGCACACAGCACATGGTAGAAGGCAACCAAACAGACTCTGAGGGCCTATCGAGAAACACTGCAGATAATTGAGCACAATAAGCTAGCCTCGACGATGAGAATTATCACACAATATATATTAATGTATTCATTAATTTGTGTAGTTTGTCTTGCGATTGGAGGGGAAGCGTGTGCCAAATACCAAAGAATAGTAATTCATAACATTTTCAGGAACAGCTAATGTGGTTCTATTTGCGAGTGTCAAAAGCACGGCTTGAAGAGCCGTTTTATTTCTACCCTCCCGCTTTCTCTCAAAATCTCCGAATGAGGCTGTTGCCCCCGAGTCTGGGCACGAAGGCTGTGATTTTTCATTTGCCTCTCATTTGTCGGTACACAGACGCAGCGTGTCGTCTTGGGCTGAGAACAGAGGGGAGCGACAGTGAGTCTGCCCGCTCGCGAGTAGCTTCCTCCCCTCAGCGCTGCCGCTCCCCCCGGCTCAAACGCTTTGATTGATAAAGCGAGCGGTGCCGCAGCGTTTCGCGGTCTCCCCTTTCCCCTGGCTGTCGCATGTGCGCGGGGGACACACACAGACACACACACACACACACACACACACACGGGTGCGAGTTTTGAGATAAACGGACGGAGAGAGACACGCGGCAGGCTCTCTGTGTGTGTCGGCTGGCAGCGAGTCAAGGCCACAGTCATGAGACCGTAGATGACAGTGGAAAGATTAAGGGGGGGGGGTGGGAGTTATGGCTATGACTGGGGGCCTGGCGGGTCTATAAATAACACACACAGCAGGGATGTCCCCTTAAACTGTTGCAGCACCATGTTATCATGGAAGTATTATCAGTTGGCACGTGCGTGCGTGCGTGCACTAAGGAGAACATGCATTAGAACCTTCAGATGTTTGATAAAGTTTGTCTTAATAGCAGAATAGTAACAGCAATTATTTACAGACACTCTATACACACTATATATCCATCATTCTCTCTCTCTCTCTCTCTCTCTCTCTCTCTCTCTCTCTCTCTCTCTCTCTCTCTCTCTCTCTCTCTCTCTCTCTCTCGATATCACGCACACACTGAGGCAGAGCCGTTAACAGCTGTAGGGCCTTTTCTAATTAAACCTGCACTGCTGTTTGTAAGCTGTCAACGCCTGCATGTGTGCAGACACACACACACACAGGAGCGCGCGCACACATAGCCACGTGTTGTTGCATTCACGTCTCATCCTCTATTCGCTGTCTCCAGGCTGAGTAAATTCCAAAGTGCCATGTGAAGATGAGTGATGCTTATCTGACTCAATTACACACGGAGCACAGCTGAAAGATGTATAAAAGAAGTTAGTTTAGACTGGTTATCTGTCTGCTTGGTGGGAAGTATGCTTGCATTATTAAAAATATGTGTATATGTATATATAAGTGTATTATTATATATTTTTTTAGGGGTCTGTCAAAGTATAATGCTGTGTATTGTTGTGTTTGTCTTGGGCGTGCGTGCACGTGTGTCTGCCTGTGTGCGCCCCCTAGTAAGATGTGTTCTCAGTAAGCTGAGTGACTGCTGGGGAAAATTTCCCATGAGCCCCCGGTGCAGTTTGCTGTGCAGGTTAAGCAATAGAGGCTGTGGTAATCTGTAGGTGTGCGATACAACACTAACTTCCCCTCTTCTCACACACACACACACACTCTTCCTCTTAGCTGCTTCCCTCTCCACTCTGTTCATCTCTCTCTCTCTCTCTCTCTCTCTCTCACTGCTCGGATGGGAGCAGAGATGAAAAGCTTCCAGGAATGCTGTCAGACAGACTGTGCTTTACAGTAATCTAACCTGGGGAAGATGAAAGCCAGTGGGGAGGCTGGGAATTGAGGGAAGGGTGGGGGACGAGGGGATAGAGTTTGGGCAGAGAGAGAGGAACTGGAGGGCTAGATAAAGAGGAAGAATGTGTCAGGGGGTAGGGGAATGTGTTTGGTGGGGAGGGGCAGGAGAGAGGACTGAAAGCTGTTGTGGGGGGAGGAGGGGAGGGTTGATATCAGCGAGGCATAAAGGGGAGGAGAGGGCATGGGACTGTGGAAAGTGTGGGTTTCAGCGAGGGTGTGAGTGAAAAGAGAGCGGGTTGGAGAAGACAGGGAGGCCAACAGAAGCGGATTGTGAAGGAGGAGGAGTGATGTAAGAGAAATAAGGGTTAAGCCATAATGGTATTTGCACATGTTCTGATGGGGCCGTTACTCAGTAAACAGTTAATTCACACAGCTGTTACAGTCCCTGTCCACACACAGGTGTTTTGAGTTGTAGCTGATCAGACCTGTTTCTTAGGACTCTCTGGGCATGTGCAGACTCTTGATTGGCAGCTCCCGGATTCTCCTCTCATTTTAGTTGCAGCCGTTTAGGGTGTTTAAACAACAGTCTAATATAAACCTGCAAACCACCCCTCAGTAATATAAACTGTTGACTCAACAACTAAAGTTAGCATCTCGTGAACCACCGGAGAAAGGGGAAGAGAGTTTGTGTTCGTGTGTGTGCGCGTGTATTTTGAATCATAATGTAGGTGGAGCAGGCCTGTCTCTGCTGTGACAAATCCCTCCACACGCTTCTTGTACTTCCTGCACAGAGCAAGGGAGGCGCGTCACACTGAAATGCAACCCCCCCCCCAACCACCACCACCACCCTAATTGAAATTTCGAGGTATAAGAGGATTTCTGCACATCGCCAGCTGACAAGCCCCATTCACCAAATATCCTCTTAGGTTTCGCTCGCCCCGCGTCTCCTCCTGAGAGAGAATTCTCTTTTATCTGTCTTTCTTTAAGTTTTACGGCAGCTTACAGCTGTCTCTGTCTGAATCTTCTGCAGGTGATCTCTCTCTCTCTCTCTCTCTCTCTCTCTCTCTCTGTCATTCCGATTCTCTGCTCCTAATGGGGGGCTTGGTGGTAGCTGCTTTGTTTTGCCACATACTTTGATATTTCCCTTCCACTAGCACCTTGTTTTTGGGTGAACACACACATACCTTATACGAAGAGGCATATTGCATATTGACGCATGGTTCACCTGCACAGTTTGCGAGGACTAGCAGGAAGTATGCAGGACTTCGTATTGTTAAAGCCCCTGTCCGCCCACGCAGGTGTTTTGAGTTAATACAGCAGATTAGACCTATTCTCAGGTCTGTGTGGGCGTGCTTGATTGACAGCTCCCTGACTCCCTATGTCAGCGACATATTTTCTGCGCTGTTAAGACTGCAGCACAACTCAATCTGAGGACAGTTTTAACTAGCCAAAATATGAACTCAAAGTAAGCTGTGAGATGGGGCTAATAGTGGCTGCCTCCAAACTGTCACACCTTTTACAGGTCTTTAGTCCTTGTTTTAATATACACATACATGCAGTGTCATACAGTGTATGTATATGCTGTATACAGTGTATGTATATATATATGTGTATTATTAGTGTGATCCATTGAGTTTACAACGGTTTTCCTTTCTTCCTCTTTGACTAGATTACATGTACCATTCACCATTAAGCAACACGCTCATTTATTAATGCAGTGAAGTCTTGTGCCTCCTGGTGTGACTCTACTGTTCGTGCACAATGGATGACTGCAGTGGTGGGCCATAGCTCGTGGGTGTAAGCGTGCACAGGGCTCCCTTGATAAATAAAGTGCCAATTTTAGCAACGACCCCCTCCCACTGAGCCAATAAAAGGCCTGCATATACTTGTGATGTCTTCATCAAGAACAGAGGAGGTGCATACAAGGGGGGGGGGGAATTGAGTAAATGAGGAATATTGAGTTAATGAGTTTAGAAGCTGTTACTTTGCCTCATCCACTTCCTTTGATTTGTCTTGTTGTTGACTATGACAACCCGCATATACTAGACCCATTTATTATGATTATGATAAGCAGAATAGTTTCACCTCACCTCAAAGCTTGAACCACCAACCAGCCATCGTAAGTCAATTTGCTTTAAATACAATACGGTACATTGTTTCTTCTCTGTCTCTGACAGTAAATTCCCATCGCTGTGTCACGGTGTACATAGAGCTCTGGCCTGCTGTTACCATCCCAGCGCCCCAGACATTATTCTGGGAGCAGGCATACACAGAAACAAGCCGGCTTTGCGATGAATGTGCGGTACAAAAAGAGTGGGTGGGGTGACTTTAGGCCTAAATCACCAGGAATAGTTCTCGTCAGTTTATTTTTTTTGGTCTCTCTCTCTTTTGGTCTCTTCCTCCGCCTGCCTTTCTTCTTCTGCAATGACAGATGATATTAGAGCTGTTTGTGAGTCGACACGCCCCGGAGGGTTTAATGCACGGATGTTCTGCTCTTCTCCTCTGTCCTCCCCTACCCTCTCTCTCTCTCTCCGCCTCTCTCTCCCCACCTCACTTTGTCAACAATGCCTCTTTTTTTTAACCGCAGAGGAACGTCAGGTAAAAGGGAGGGAGGGATTGTGCCGGGCTGCTTAAAGGAATAAGGGCAAGGAAGAGAGATGAGAAAGAAGGGGGGGTAAAATCAGTGGACAATATGCACCCTTGCGCGCACGCACACACAATACACAGACTAAGAAAGCAAGGCAGATATGTACTGTACACGTGGTTATCTCTGAGGAATTGCCTTAGAGGTGCTTCCCTTTTTAATTAGAAACATTTGTAGGAACCTCATAAATCACTACTACATAAAATGTGAAGGCTTGGAGCATGCACACACTCACACACACACACACACACACACACACACACACACACACACACACACGCGCACACGCGCAAGTGGCACATGCCCCAGAGGTATTGCCATTGGTAATTCAGTATGTGTGATCTCGCCACAGTCAGTGATCTATGGATCTTGTGTGTGTGTGTGTGTGTTCTGAGGGTGGCAGTGTTTACTGTAGCCTCTCTAAAGGGAGACCCACCAGTGGAGTTCTTTTCGATATGGCTTGTTTACACATTACCGTACCGGTCACTCGCCATACAGCCACTGTATGCCTTAAGGCCCTTTCAGACACAACGTGACAACGCCACCGCTGCGCTCTGAAACCCATTATTTTTAATGGCTTGTGCCGCGCTACAACGGTTTCAAATAGGTTGAACTTTTGGCGCTGCACGCTGTGACTAACGCCCGCGCGGCCAATAGAAACGAGGCAGCCAGCCGGGCGAGGAAGGTAAAATGGAGGTAAAGCCAATATTTTGCGTGTCAGAATTCCCTGAATTATTTACCACAAGTTTACGCTTGTATCGCGACATCGGGAGGAAAGCCCTAGCTTGAAAACATGTTTGCAACCAAGAAGGCATATCAGGTGTGTCTTAACAATCACGTAGCGTAAACATAGCTTAGACAGACAGATCTAAGTTGCTGGCAACAACAAAATGAGGTTTTAACAACCCTGCCTATTTTGCGCTCTGCTCCGCGACTTTCCCGGACACCTCGGAGAAGTGTGCACTCCACGTAGCGGCGAGCGCAGCGCGTTCCGCATCCTATCTGAAAGGGCCTTTAGCACGTGTCCACGCTGGGTTAAAAGGGCTGAAACGGCCATTATGTGGACCACATGACTGTCCTCTTGTGACCACACTGGATTCTAGAGGGATACGCTGCTGTGTTTACTGATACGGCGCAGGACTCTACAAAGGTCAGCGCTCTCCTCTAGTGCGCGCACACGTGTGTGTGTGTGTGTGTGTGTGTGTGTGTGTGGGTGTGTGCGCGCGCTTTGGTCCACTAGGTGAAAGTGCATGCGTGTGTCTCTCTAGAGTTATTCTGATGGCAGTGTTTGGTAACAGGATCCAGGGTGATGTCTCAGACACTGTCTGTCTCTGGGTTGCTCCATCTATTATTCACACACCTGGGCGCGCGCGCGCACACACACACACACACATTTCATTAACGTCTGTGACTTCGTGAATCAGAGTTCAGGATTATTGACGTTCTCTCTGTAGCATTTGTTTGTACTTTTTGGCAGCTCTTTGTTTACGCCTCTGTAGTTATATGTATATACGCTCATCTCCCTGGAAACCAATCACACCTTGGAAGTCAATGAGCTACTCTGTTTGCCCTGATAAACAAGCGAGAATTACTATTGAGCGGGCAGGATAGAACGGACTGATAAGCAGGCAGAGAAGGACGTGGCCTCAACAGAGGGACTTCTGAAAACGCTGAAAACGCAGCTTGGACTTCTCAAAGTCATGCCTTTTCACTTTGAGGGAAGTTGATCTGAGCTTGTCAGTGTCTTTCTATCAAACCCAGACATCTCCCCGGGGAGTTCCGGCCCTCTGTCCTCCACCGCCCCTTTTGATTGGACAGGGTGCCGATGGACAGTTATAGAAGCAAAGCATAGACCAATCAGAAAGCACCATTTTGACATGGGAAGAATGGAGCCCTGTTCTTTATATAGCACTGCCATGCTAGCTTAGGTACAAAATGGCCCTGTGAATGTTGATCAAAGCTGTTCACCGTATTGTTATCTATTGTATGAAATGGAATCTAAGGCTTTTAGTTCGGAATATGTAAGGTTGATCCAAGGTTTTTCCCAACATTGATATTTGTGTCTGGTCGATTAAGGTTAGGATAGGTCACTGGTTTTCGTCTCCTTGACCTGTGAGAGGATTCTCACGACCCCCAACAATGGCACTTTCTTCTATTTGAAGATACACTTTGAGATGCAAATATTTTTTCAAGGATGATGACATAAGGTATTAATCGATTTGCAAATAATAAACATTTCACTGTGAGATAGTGAAGATACCTGTTTGTTTATGGTTATATAGTATAGTATAGTGTTCAAGACTAAAAAAACCCTTTTTTTATACTAAATCCCAAACGCCCACCAGCACAACACCTTCACTTGTCAGCTCAATCAGTAAGAATTTGGACCAGGAACCAGAAAGCGTGCAGGAAAATGTCTTCATGATGGACACGCGGGCACACAGCGGACATATGGACACATTTTTATTTTATGCAGTCTTCTGCTTCCCAACAAGCCCCCACGCACATATGCTTCCTATCCTTTGGACAGAGATTTTTGGTTTGGAACACTGTCTGTCCAAAGGCTGCATGCCAGTCTGCACAGGAGTGGAGCTAGGGGGGTAGGAAATGCAGTAAAAACGGAGAAAAAAAAGTAGGTTTTCCTCTAATATGAGACTGGACAGTCAGTCCTCAGTGTAAACATAAAAATATCAATGGTTAAAAAGACACAATTCTCCAACATACTGTATATGTGTGTGTGTGTGTGTGTATATATATATATATATATATATATATATATATATATATATGTATATATATATACAGTATATTTACAATGTATAATCTTGCTAATATGCCATTTGATTGTGCTGTAACCTAAATGTATGTGTGTGTGTGTGTGTGTGTGTGTGTAAATCACACACAGCCTTGCATGTCAAAATGACCACGTTTCTATCTCCCAACTTGCTCACACAGTCCACCAGCCGCACCGCTCTAAAGTATTAGCATCCATAGCTTTGTGTTGCGCGCACAGTTGCGTTGGCTGAAAAGCCAATTTTTGCACAATAGGCTGATTTGGTGCCTTGACTTGCCCTGGGGAGTGCGTTGACTTTCAATAATAGCTCCCAAAGCCTTTTAGCTTCCACACAATGGCCTCTGGTCACCAAATATAATGGGTGATACACCGCTCCGCCAGTGGGCTGCAGCTCTAATGGAGACACAGCTGGCCATGTGCACTCAAATTATGCAACTGCCTCTATAGGATCCTTAAGGCCCAGACACTGGTTGCTGCCGCAGTGACAGTGGCTCGCAGCCCCCAGGTAAAGGAGGAGGTAGTGGGGGTAAAAAGTAGAAATAATTGCTTTGAAAGGGGAATGTGTGGATTGGGGGGGGGGGGGGGGGGCGGGGGGGGGCGGGGGGGGGGGGCTGGGGGGGGGGCGGGGGGGGGCGGGGC
>JAOEHI010031641.1:0-11362 GCA_025447815.1 Percopsis transmontana | reverse complement strand
CCCAGTGACCGGGGCTCCCCCCCCCCCGTTATTGTGTGGGTTAGTGGGGTTAAAAATTAAAAAAAATTCTTTTTAATGGGCTCTTTGTGTATCCCCCCCCCCCCCCCCCCCCCCTAAATGAGGTCTGTCAGCCCATCCCTGCATCCCAGCTACCTGTCACCTAACAGTCCTGCTGCTCCGCTCTAATGAGACGCCCACGGAGGGCGCAGAAATACTTGGAGAGAGAAACGACCAAAAGTGCTAAAATTAGACGAAGGAAGGACAAAATGCAGAAAGACAAAGAAAAAAAGATGGATGAGAAATGGAAAAAATGTTGTCCGAGTGATGAAGCAACCGATTAGAAGCTCCGTAAGACTAGTTGATTCCATAACCAATTCCTTTGAAATAGCCATCGCCGTCACTGTAAACCTAATCGCGCATGCAGAATAAGTTCTAGCTCTGAACCAATTACTAGACACAGGAGGGCCGTGCAACAAGAAAGGAGCGCACCTTTCTTTACAGCAGTGAGGAAGTGGAGCTTAGAGGGAGATTTTCTGTCACATCCGCAGTGAGGGCCTTCAATCCCAACTGCATCCGTGCCCACATGAGAGAGTGTGGGGGCTGAATGAATACACCCACCGAGAGGGAGATGCGACGTGGGGGGGGGGAGTTGTTCAAGAGGCCAAGGGGTCACGGAATGTTCTGGAGATTAAACCAGCCGAACGCCCGCAGATGTTTTGGACAACCTCCGGTCTTAAAACTGGGAGAGCAACAGACAGCGAGAGAGAGAAAATATGTGATGGAGGTAAAAGCAAGAGGATGACAAAAGGTTACCCGCGGGCCCCCTGCCTGGCCACAGCGCTCCGCAGAGAAAGATAGCAGCCACGCCTGTCACTCACCCACCCAGCCGGCGGGGGGCGGGATGGAGGAGAGAGGGGAGGGGGATACAGGTGGCCCCAAGACACTTATCCCCTTTCACGTCCCAGATATCACTCCCCGTGTTTGTCCCTATCTACACGTCTTTCTCCCCGCAGCTCTGTCTTGGTTCTGCCTCTGCCTCTCAGCAGGGCGAGGACAGGCGTTGCCCCTCAAATGCCACACCGGTCACTCAGCAGGCCCCCTGTGGCTCCCCAGTACACCGGCGCTCTCTGTCAGGTGCGAGCCGGTTCCAGGGCACCCGAGACTACACACTGGCCCGCCCGCCCGCAGACTCGCTAAATGTTGTTCTCACCCTGCGCAACATTTCCACCCGTCCTCTCGTTCTCTTGATACTTCCTGCTATTCGTGTTTCTCAGACACATTTGAACCATTTATTTATGGCCACATAAAACAAAGTAGTACAGGGACACAGATATTAAAAGATGCAGCTGAATACATACTGTACAATAGATCAAAGACCAGTGGCATACAGCAGGTCTTCACAATACAAAGCATATCACTCAGTTCTCATGGGTACATGTAACGGCGTCTCTGCCATATATGGCGGCTTACCAATCATAGCAGACAGAGCACTTTGCGTACCGTTTAGCCCCCTTTTTGTAGTTAACTACGAAGTTCCAATCCAGTGTTGCTGTTGTTGGTGGACGTCCATAAGAGTTGGCCGGGCACGTGCAGATGTTGGCAAGTGGCTGTGACCACCACATGTTGCTGTTGCCTTGACGTAGGGGAGAGGGTCACTGATAATGTCCCCTGAGACCCTCACAGTCCCAGAGTCAGACGGCACCCACTCCAATGACGTTTTTAATGTTTTTAACAGTGTGGTATAGTTCTATGGCTGTACTGCTGCCCCCTCGAGCCCTGCTGACAGCTGGCTGTGACAGGGCCACAGACAGGCTAAATGTGTCACCTTTCCCTTTCCCATTCGTCCTTTCTCTAAGCAATAGGGTGTCGGGAGAGAAAAAAAACCCAAAAAATCTTTTTCTGTGAGTTGCACGCTAACGCGCTGTTACTAAGAGTGCAGGGCGATAGACATCTGGAGCAGATTAACCTTGACGAAAGAACCGAGCGCAACGGGAGGGCCATTGTGGAGGTTACACTTCAGCGTAGGGTTGACACCAGCTACACGGGTCTCTGCAGCAAGTTCCCTGCTAACAATGACATTTCCACGCAAAATGTCTTCCTCACAGCACAGGCCTGGCTGGGAAGGCAGCCCTTAATTAAAATCCAGCTGGGTAGCAGATAGACCTAATCTCCGCCGTCAAACGGAGAGCAGGGAAGCGGTGGGTTTGGTTCTGCTCGGTAGAAAAAAATAACTAGTTTCACACCTTCACTCTGTAGAGTGAAGGTGTGAAACTAGTTATTTTTTTCTAAAGTCTTTACCAGAGGAGTTTGTGTTTTGAATGCTGTACTTGGATGTGATTAACAACACTGTACTGTAGTTGAAGTACAGTATAATGCCTGGTTAGTCTAGCCCATTTTAGGTGGAATTCCTATTTCATTAGCTGTGTATTTGCACAATACCATATCTAATAATCCGTCACACCTCCCAGGTGTCATGCGGCTCAGAGAGCGATCTCCTGTTGACCTGAAAACCTCCTCGTGTTGGCACAGCACAGCGGATCATCCTGGATTCCACTTAAGTGCCAGCCTGGCGTGCCCCACTCTGTTGTGCCACATCTTTCTTAATACCCACAGATTAGCGTCAAATCATCCCCTCCTCTGCCCGCCTCGGAAATGGGTCCATCTCGCCTGGAGCTGTATATTGACGCTCTCAACGCACAACCGGAGCGTTTATTCTACCCCTGACTGACACTGAGAGATGGCTCCGGTCCGCCTTTCCATTCTCTCTCGCGCCATCTGCCATATGTTTCAATGAGCCTAACAGATCCGGGGCGATCAGACAGCCGCCATTGTACGGCTGTCGCGATGACTGGAATGTGCGGAGCGATACGTTACGGTTATGCAACGACAATACAGTACTTATTTTTTTCCTTTTCTCTTTCACCTCCAATAGCAATTGTTCTTTTTGTAGCTTCTTCCTGACACTCTCTCTCTCTCTCTCAGCTATTGTTGCATGCCTGCTATGCCTGGTTGAATAGCTGAGGTTTGACAAAGAGGCGGTGGGGGTAACCTGAGAGGCGTGTGGCAGGTCAGGTTACAGGTGGCGTTTGGCATGTGGTCGGAGCTGTTGTCGCGGCGCGACATAATGTTTCTGATTGATATCTTGACTGGGGCCGGGGCTCGCGGGAGCTAAAGAGGACGTCCCTCGGGGACCGGCGCACCCGCTGTGGGTCGGGGCACTACCACACTCTGCAGGCTCAACGCTGCTTTGGCCCTCTTTGACACAAACACGCACGCACAGTGGAGCTGAGATGTTATCAAACCTGTGATAATATTACAGGGTGGCGATATTACAAGGTTGAACGGTCTGGGGGGGTCGTAGGTCATCTTGCTGAGGACCATCCATGGCATTGGCCCACCCGTTATTTATATCCTTGTGGAAGATACCTAACCCCCACCTACTCCTTAATAATTGTATTAGTACGCACTGTAAGTCACTTTGGATAAAAGCGTCTGCTAAATGACCTAGTTGTAGTTGTAGTAACCTAAACCCTCCTCGCTGTTGCATCCGCATTAAAGTCACTTTAGATCGAAGCATCTGCTAAATGACTTAAATGTAATGTAATTAAATTGTGAAGTAAGTCGGCTACATTGTGCATGTGTGTGAAAGAAATTGACTGGAAGAGGGTGCCAGCGCTGCTCGTGCATGAGCATTGGACTACCATGCATTGAGGAGGATGGCTTGATGAACACAAGGCCAGCGGTAATGTAGTGACTGTACAGCCCACTCCTCTCAGAGGGGCAGGCCTGGCCCACATTGTTCCCTGGTGATACTTGACTCAGTGGCATATCCCCGGTTCCACCTGCCAGCCTGTCGTTCACTCAGTGTGTTCCAGCCCCGGGTTTTGGGCCTCGCCTCGTTCGTGCCATGCAGAACAGATCGCATCTCTGTGTGACCGTCACTTCCTTTTGCCACCATTAGCCCATGCCATGGTGAGACTAGGGCAGAACAAACGCACAGAAGTGCCTGCTTTTCTCGCCACTCAAAAGTACAAGCTGCTCCTCTGACTGCCAAGGTCCAGTATCTCAGTGGATGTTCTGGAAATACTCTACTAGTTCTTCCTAAGTACTAGCACTCCCTAACTCCCAAGTCAAGTCTACTAGGTGACTGGTCTCTGCAGTTACCACATTACAAGTTGTTAAAAAGCTGATTGTCTGTCCGATTTGTTGGAGCCCCTGAATGTGGACCAGCCATCACCGTTTTAAGGTACCATGGGTTATCCTACAAATTACCACCAGACATGCCATTTTGTACCTTTATGAGACAAAAACATACCCTTAAATTCAGAGATAAAAACACTTACAATTATTCAATTATCCAAAATGTATTTATTGAGGTAACAATTAGTTTAAAATCACATTTACATTTACATTTACAGCATTTGGCAGAAGCTTTTATCCAAAGCAACTTACAATTAGTACATTCTCTTAGAATAAGGTTATTAAAATTAACATTAAGCTGAAGCATAACTTGGTTTCACACATAAAACATGTAACAAATTTGAGTAAGAAGTCCACAAAATGCATAACTGACATGCAGGGTTAGATTCAGTGACTTCAGTGTTTAAACACTTAAACTGTAAGCATCAGGCCCAATGAGCTGTTCATTAATTAGTTTTAAATGAAAAACATTCAAGCAGTTTAACACATCCAGCTAGCCTGACACTTTCTGCAGACTTGTTTTCAGATTTACTTTACACCTTCCATTAACAACCATACATGATGGGCAGTGTGTCAATCTGTATTTTGCACTTTAAGTTTTAAATATGTCTTGCAACATTCTGGACAGGAGACTTGTGTTAATGGCAGGTGTAAAGATATATTATATCTCTGAAATACTAGTTGATCTATAAGAGGATTTCTAAATAAAATAAAATTAAACTAAGCCAAATGTAAATTTACCACCCTCTTCCAGTGATCGCCATTTTCCAGTCATTGTCCATCAGTAGGGTTGGATAGGGTGTAGCAGGGTCCCCCTACAGAAATGCAAAAAGTGATCCTTGCACCGTTTCTCCATCCATATCATTTTCTGAAATACAACGCACAAGCATAATTACAACAGAGTTATGGGCCCCCATTCAATTAGGGGGAGAAAAGTTTTGCTACCCCACTTTTTCTTAAAAAAACAAAAACAAACCTATCATACAGTCCCCATGATCACAATATTTAAGAAGCCTATATCAATAATCAATGATACGGACACATAGCCCAAGGAATTGTTAATAGGAGACGGCAGGGAGCTTCAGTTTGAATTAAACTGCTAATACTGTATGTATGTATACGTTTTGTCACCCAATTATATACTGTTCTTAATATATTCTTCGTTTTCATAGCACCCTCAATCTAACCAATCTACTGAAGGTGGCTGAATTTGTTTTTTAAATTTAAACGTAAAATGTCCCTTAACTTTTTAATAGTGCATGTATGAGTAACTATGCTATGTTTTCATCTGACCCAAAAGGGAGGCCATGTGGTGCTAGTACAGTAGTTTTCCTGGTCTCTGTTGTGCACAGTGCCAGTGGGAGGAAACTGTGAAAGTACTCCTGCGGTTTTCACACCGGAATGGCTTCTCTCTCTGTCTCTCTGTACCTTCTGCTAGTTGTCAGCCCCATAGAGAGAAAAATGCGCACATGATTATCATTGACAGATTAAAGGCAGAAATTCCATCTGCACGTAGAGTTAAAGCCAAGACTAACAATATGTATTCTACTACAATACAAGTTAGTCATTGATGGACTTTACTTATCTTGGTGTAGTTACCAGTCATGGCCACAGGGGGGATAGGATTTATTATCATAGTGTCTTTGCAGAGTGCTAATGGATACAGACACACGCACTTACTTAAACATGTATACACGCACATGTTCTAAGGCGGAGGGAGGGGTCTGAGAGCAAGATGTGCCAGTATCTTTCCCCAGACTTAACCCTCATTATCATGTAAATAGCTCTGGCCAGGCTGTGTGTGTGTGTGTGTGTGTGTGTGTGTGTGTGTGTGTGTGTGTGTGTGTGTGTGCGCGTGCAAGAGACTGGAATAAAAAAGATATCTGTACACACTTGTGTGAAAGCACGGTGTGTATGTGGTTTGCGTGCCTTTGTGTATGTGGCTACTTAGGTGGACCAGATGCATCCTCCGCCCACTCTATCTATATTCATTATCTATATTCAGAGGCAGAATGAAGTCTGTCTGGCAGTGAATGTCTTTTGTACAGTGCTAATGTGATAGCGGAGATTAGCATTGTAATCCATTTAGCATAGAACGGCTAATCCACTTTATTACTGTTGAAAAGGAATCAGATAATTTTGGCTCGCACCACTCTAGCTGCCTTAATGAATTTACACTGCTGCAAACTTACTTAAAGATATATTAATTATTACTGTTGCTGATAGTAAAACCAGGATTAGACCATCATAACAGATAATCATTGTTAGCTTTAGGATGGCTTTTAATTAATTAAATATGTGAATAGTAAATTGTGCAAGCTATTTCTTCTTCTAAACATATAATTGGTAATAAATAAACCAAAACATTTATAACTTGGCACCTTAATACAATTACAAATCATTTACACATGAGAGCAATGAACTTATTTTTAGAAGAGATGGCAAAAGGCTTTCTTCGTGATTGAATTACTATATTGTCTACTATATTGTATATCTACTACTATATTGTCATCATTCCACAGATATAGATCTTGGATGTCTTAATTTGTCTGCAATGCTTGCTGCATTCTCGAGCCACTTTAGCTCCACCCCTAAGAGCATGCTATACCCTTGACATACTGCACAGATAAAAGGCCCACTCTAACGTTCCCGATAAGTGTTTTAATATAGATTGTCTCATTGTTCGCGTGAATACAGTGATCTTTATCTCGTGTCCTGCTTGTCCCAGCGCGGCCAGGCTAGCTAGCGCCGTATGCTAGCTAGACATGCTCGGCGTTCCCCCGTGACTCATTTGTCTGGCTGGTGGTTGGGCAGAGGGGTAATACACAGGACCTCACCCCCCTTCCAAGCCCGTGTATTCCCAGGCGACCCCACCTGTCCCACGAAAATAAAAGTCCGCCTTCCGCTAGCCATAAACCGTCTGGCACACAATCCACCCCGCAATATCATGCTCACCCTTCCCTGAGCCACAGCGGGGGTAAGCTGAAACACACACATCAGTGCACGGATGGACGTGGTCTCGCGCACACCCCCCCACACACACACACACACTAATTCACCCACACGCACAAGTGTAAACACACATAGGCTCCAAATTAACTCACCCGATCGGGCAGATTAGATAACCCCACCTGCTGAATCTGGGCCCCCGGCTCATGTGGTAGTTCCTTTATTCCCTGCTCCCTTTCCTTCCTTTCTCTCATTCCCTCGCTCCCTCTCTGTTTCTCTCTCTCTCTATTCGGCTTCTGTTCTCTTCTTTGCCTCTGACCTCGCCGCACACAATGGGTCGCACAGAAAGTCTGCGAGGCTTTGATACATAAAGCTCAGGGCCCTTTGAGATTGGCATCAGTACACAGGGCCAGACAGGATGCTAACACACAGAGAGAGAGAGAGAGAGAGAGAAAGAGAAAACAAAACAGAGTGAGAAACAAAGCAGTGGAGCCGTCTTTGAAAGGTGAAATGAAGGTAGGAGAGGATGCCAGTTTAAAGAAACAGACACACTCTCATGTGGTGAAAGCAGATATCAGCAGAAACAGCAGGAGATAGACAGCTGTACACACTGCATGCAGGGAGAGCCGCGTTTCATTCTTCGCTGTTTGTCCTGCAAAAGACAATAAAAAAGTTTTATAGCACCACGAAAATGTAGCTAAAGTTTTTTTTCCCCTACCTTGTACCTGTATGTCACCATAAATCCAAACATAGAGACTACCATTTATATTTCATGTCATTCTTTACCAATTTCCAGTGGTTAAAAATGGGATTCATTGCCTCAAGCCTTTTCTGGAAAGGAAAATGGAACAATGCTAATGAAATGCTGACACACAGAGAACACAGAGAGAACGTTGTCATCAGCACATAATATGATTAATCGTGAAGTAAGTCACTTGTCTGGACGACCATCTGCCTCCCGTCCAATTACCTTCCATTTGCGTCTGTGACCTGTGAACCATTAAGTGCTGATGTGCCCAAAGAACAACCTGGAGTCATACCAATTTTAGCAAGGCCTCCCACAGGTCCTCACTTGTCTTGTGTGTGTGTGTGTGTATGTGTGAGACAATATGTTCCAGGAGATGCTAAAAAGTTGCCTGTGAAGGCAGGTGTCTGGGTAATAACAGCCAGAGGGCCAGATTTAGAAAGGATGTGTTTGAACACACCCATATGTGTGTGTGAGGTAGTGCGAGCAGATGTTGGGGCACAGCCGACATCGCTCCAGTGCTACCACCAAGTGTGTGCAGGGCCAATTCTCGTCTCTTTCTGCTGAGTTAACACACCTAGTGCACGCAAACCACACCCCTTGCCCAGATGTCTAATTACTGGTAAATGGCTGGAAATGAGAGGGGGAGAGAGAGAGACGCTGATAGGATTCTGATGGTCATGATACAGAGTTAATGACAGTAGAACATCTGCCTATTTAGTCAGTGTCTTTCTTATCATACTTTTTTGTTGTTGTTGTGATGACACCATGGGTTTGGTTATCGAATTCCTGCTCCAGCGAAAGTTTCATATTGATCTTTTTAGGTTTAATTGATCTTTTGGTCGTTTTCTGTCATGAAAACCAGGTCTAACTGCTAAATAATGCAATGCTGACACCAGATTTAGCATGAAGACTGGAGCCCGCTAGCCTGCCTCTCAGCCATTAATCTCAATGAGATGCTATAGATCTTTTATTCTTAGCCAACTGGTTTTATAAAAGAAACGGTACCGCTGAAATTCTGCACAACTGATGATTAATTGGCTTGTTTTATAACTATTATTATATTATTAACCAACTGCTACATGCTAATAAAGAGAAAACACTGCTGAATTTCTATACGAAAGATTTATTAGTTTGTTCTTTTTATTTGTTTTTACCAGGAAATTTAATTTCAAGTAAAAACAATAAAGCATTAATAAGCATTAGAGATGAGCAATGCTGACATCTGTTTTCTGAAAAAAAAAAGCACATAACGTATTACTTTAAAGCAGCAAACTCACCTGTCTGTGCTGATTCCTAGATCCGGGTGGACGGCTCGTCGCGGGCTCTGCAGTACGAGACAGTGCAAGCTGTGGACAACGGGCCCATCCTAAGAGACATGGCCTTCTCCTCGGACAACTACTATCTATATGTGATGTCAGAGACCCAGGTCAGAGACACACACACATACACACACACACAGGTGAAAAGCCTCTGTAGAAATAGGACAGAAAACCAACCCTCGCCTGGTGCACACATCATTCCCATTCATAAGTTAATATCACCAATCGCGTGGATGCGTATCAACCCACCTGCGTTGCAAGGTAAAGATAGCCTTCGGGGTGACAGAAAAGGCGGATGACATTATATCCTGGCTGGGAGCGAAAGATACAGATGGATGGGTGAACGGAAAAGCCAGGGTGCGGAGTTGGGAGTGAAATAATGTGTTAAATTATAGGCTTGGAAACGAGAGCTTTGAAAGCCCACTGTGTGTGCTCAGACAGATGCATTTAAAGTCCTCTCTCTCTCTCTCTCTCTCTGTCTCTCTCTCTCTCTCTCTCTCTCTCTCTCTCTCTCTCTCTCTCTCTCTCTCTCTCTCTCTCTCTCTCTCTCTCTGGAGTAACGACAGGGAAGGGGGGATTCCTGCTCTTTATGTAATGGACACAGGCATTGAGCTTCTCCAACAGTATTGGTGAATTGGAGATGAACCGATCCACTTTTATTTAGTTCCGATACCTGAATTTGGATACCAGAGCTCCTTTTTTTAGCTCCACTCTTTTTTGAAATCTCTCAAGGCATCTCTTGAGCAGCATGAGTCCGACAGGAAATTTAAGATCCTGTAATATTGTCATATCTCATCAGTTATGATA
Source organism: Percopsis transmontana (assembly GCA_025447815.1). Taxonomy (NCBI): domain Eukaryota; kingdom Metazoa; phylum Chordata; class Actinopteri; order Percopsiformes; family Percopsidae; genus Percopsis; species Percopsis transmontana. Next base: position 1,339 of record JAOEHI010031641.1, on the reverse strand, counting down.
TCCAATTATCACTTCACCCAGACATCTCATGGTTTTTGTTTACTAAATTCATTACACAGATACAACTAGGCTTAGTTTAAGAAATGACATATTCAACACAGAAAGACACATGAATTATTAAATAAGATGTTGATTCCTATTTCTTTGCCAAGATCATAATGGATAATTAATCATTTTCAATTTGTATACCAATTATCTCAAAGGAAAATTATAACCAGATAAATGTGCGTTGCTGTCCAAAAAGCTTGTGTGTGTGTGTGTGTGAGGGATGCACTTGTGTGTGCGTTTGTGGCCTTGGTGGTAATTAGCCTAGTTTGAGAGCCGTCCTAACTGTTTAGAGAAACTTCTGGGAATTGGCCTTCAGGCCAATTAAATACACACCAATATAGAAACGGCCTAATGAATGCAACACATACACACACACACATGAGCATAAACATTGTCTGTCTGTCTGGCCCTATCACGTGAAATAATGTAGCGACACTTTCGACCGTAGTTGTGTGTGTTAGGGTCGATCCAGGTATTTAATTGCAGGCAGGCAACGGTCCTCAGGACGCCTATTTACAGCAGGTGATCCGTGTGCTTCCTGTTCCCCCCCCCCTATAGCGTTCTAGCAGGGCCCCCAGGGTCAGCCTGGCCAGTGGTCACCAGGCTGAGGCTGTCCATGCAGGCACTGCATAGAGTTACTGCTAACACACACACACACACACACACACACATACGCGGGCACAGTGCTAAGCTCCCAGCTGTAGTAAGCATCATAAAAATAGCCCGTCTACTGGCTGCCCTGCTGTTCCCGGGGCCCGCAACCCAGAAATTCTGAGAAAGAGCGATGGACAAAACGAGGGGTGAAAAACGAAGGCAAAAGGATTTGCGGAGAAGGAAAAGGGAGGCTGGACCCAACAGGTGGCTGAGAACATAGCGGGTCGATATAGCTCCCTCCCCTGCTGGTGTTGTTCAGGCCCCAGGGCTCCACACCGCCGCGAAGGGCCCACCAGCTCCCTGCCTCATTAAGCCCAGATTGGTTACACCAGGTCTGGGGCGGACGGGAAGAGGGAGACCCCCCTCCTAGATCCGGCGCGGCTGGAGGTCTGCTGCGGAGGAGGAGTGGGCAGTGGGTGTCATCTGCTGCTGGGAGAGATGAGAGCGAAGTACACCAAAACACCCTGATGTAGGCCTACAGTAGTTTGGGTTTCAGTGCACGTCACAGAGATGTCATGCCATGCCTCGCTCCCGTCTCCTCCACTCTCCTTGCCTCCTTCCAGTTCGGGGGGGGGGGGGGGGGGGGGGGGGGGGGGGGGGGGGGGGGGGGGGGGGGGGGGGGGGGGGGGGGGGGGGG
>JAOEHI010031620.1:9447-24303 GCA_025447815.1 Percopsis transmontana | reverse complement strand
TATATATGTCACATCTGTCGCTGGACTGGATTGAGGTTCAGCCAGTCAAAGAGGCAGTGAAGGACAATCTCTTGGCATCAGATGGGTATGGCTTGTTCAGGATGCCCGCGGTGATGCTTCATAAACGCTGGTATGCTCAAACAAACATCATCTCTATTTCAATAAAGGGACCGAACAGCTTGTGTATATCAGGTTACGTGATGGCAGAGGTGGTTTTGACCTTGATATGGGGCCAAACAGCTCTCTGGTGTGTCGTCGCAAACAAAAAAAGGATATTTAAGCAGATCCTCCCCTTCCTGCTCTGTGCAATGTGCCAGATTGGTTCCATGGCAGGACAAACGCACATTTGTTTCACATTAGCGCAGTGGCGATGCTATCGTATCAGAATGCAACGGCGGGTATTCACCAATGCCTGGCGTAATTATAAGAGACATTTTGGTTGATGCTTTCCAGAAGCCGATGTGGAAACGACCGGAAAGCTTGTGATGTGAGGAACAGGAGAGCCGCCCATGTCGTCAGCCTGACCCGGGCCTGGCTTCCTAAACCGGTACACCTTCGCTAGCAGAGCTGAAGCCAACCCCCCGGCCGTTGTGTTTCTCTCCCAGCGACCACATCATGGCTGGGCCCCGGCAGCAGGCCGGCCCGGCATGAATGGGACATTTAGTGAACTGCTGACTAGGAGCTGTGTAGGTAGGGCCTCACATGTGGTCTGTGAGCCTCAACAGGATGCTGAAACCATCTGACTTGGCCCTTTATGTCTGTGACTACCAGTGAGGGTATCTGTAGTGCAGCGGAGAGGTCCAGACGTGTAGTGAAGGAAGTCCTTCCCTTGGTGGTGGCCTGGCCCATGATATAAACTGGCCTCAGCTCAAACCTCCCACACGGACTCATACAATACAATGTCTGTTTTTATTCCTTATTGACTGCCACATTAAATGAGGCTGGTCTTAATTAGGAGATGATATGCATATTCAAACAATGGGCTTTTTTTCCACTGAATGTTTCATTGTCATAAAACTCTTACTTTAACATTGTAGACTAGACTCATTTTGTTCATTTTTTAGGGTATTATTGTTAATACTTTTTTGATATTGCAATTTCCAACGATAAAAAAGTCAAGGATTAATAAATTAAACGATAATTTATTTGACAAATGTAAACATACAGAAAGTTATATTCCCAAATACTGCTTTCTGCTTTTACTAAAACCACAGCAAGTCTTACCTTAGGAAAGAATAACACACATCTTGAGATTCTGTGTTATCTGTACGTGTTAAATGTGTGTAAAATTAAGAACAGAGGACTTTCATTTAAAAGTCTCCAATTGGCGCTGAAATACAATAGCAACAACCAATCAACCACATGACAGTACTCTGCTGGCAATACTTTACCTCAAGTAATGTTTGTCTGAAAAACACATTTTCTAGTGTTTAATTAAGCTATATCTTGTATTATATATGTTCTATGTCCCCTGCGTACATATCAACCAGCCAGAGCACATGGTGGCTAAGTAGTGATTGAGTTAGCAAAGCTGTCAGATGGCTCACTGTCCACTGACATACAGTCTGAAATACAGATAGTGTGTTTAAAAGCCTTATCACCCTGTGTGGTTCTAAAATCACCAGGTAGGTATTGTGCAGTGGTCGTAGCTGAACATTGAACAATACTGTATGCATCCCAGTTGGAGGAAGCCAAACTCATTCAGCTCCATAAATAAATCGTCTCAACTCCCTCCTACGCACACATAAACACAGGCGGAGTGACAGGCTTGATAACTTGACAGATTTATACCCTCTTTAACCCGAATTAGAAGGTGTTTTAAAGAAAATTCTCAACATGTACATAGTTTTATCAGAAGCGCAATTACAACTTCATGTAAATATTGAATACTAAAGGCTACAGTTAAGGCTACTAATAGTTTACTTAAACAATTAACCTAAGAATAGTCAGCAGTGGAAGCAGCATAACACAGTCATGTCCATAATTCCTTGAGTATCGGGACAGTTGTGCATCTGTCAGTGTCACGGAGGTGTGAATTATTACCCACAAACCAATGGGGGTTCATTGACCTGTACTGCCCCGGGGGGGGGGGTCGATGTGGACCATGCACCTGCCACCGGCCTGTGACGTATCACTCACCAGCTATGATATGTAGCCTACTGCTAGCATGCTAGCCTTTGCCTGTGTCATCTGCATCATTATTAACATTAACAATGAGCGACTCTTAGTGTATACAAAACAGCACTATCCATTTACTTCTCCCTTTAGCCAAGGCACGTGGGATGCACTGAGGCTAAATGGTAAAATAGGAAATATATTTTATCAAACTGTAAACACTTTTGTTAGTAGTCTAGCAGTCTAGCTTTCACACGGCTGGTCTTTAGCTCAACGCGGCGCTAGGGACCTGGTTCTTGTTGGTGGCACCGCGGGAGCCGCTGAGCTCGTAGCTCCTGGACTTACCGACTAGCTAACTGGGTCAAACAGGAGTCGTGCGTGACGCGTCTGGTCTCAGCTAGCTTTTCATCGAGGGCGCATTCCCTCCATGTCTGGGGGAGGGCGGGGGGGGGGCTTGAGTCACAGGGGGCCTGCCAGGGGCCTGTCGGGCCCTATCAGGCCAGGGCCCCAGGTAACCTACGTGGTTGCCTTGTAGGGGGAGGGGGGGGGGCACAGCACGACATCAGTGTGGCCCACACACTGTTGCCGGGCTCACAGTGGTTGCCAAGTCACATGACGTTAGCTCGGCGATGTGTGGAATGACATGATGATACCATGGCAACAGAGGAGATGAACACTGACTCACATATTGACTTATTATTTCAAACATGGATTGAAAATAATAAATAACTGTAGTGGTTATAAGGCTTAAAGCTTATAAAACCGTCATATTTTCATTTTCAAGTATGTTTTATTAAGGTATTAACCTTTTTTTTTTTTGTATTTATTTTTTTACTTTAATGTCAGTTTCGTACTGCTGCAAAGTCAATTGTGCATTTGACATTAGCTTCCAGGACAGCAAACTCTTGTATTCCCATCAATGCAGTTTCCAGGCAGCCTCTCATTTGAGTGTGGTAACCTGGAGTGGTTTGACGTTTCACGTAATGGAGTGACGAGGAGAAGAGAGAAATTACAGACATCTGTCAAATGATTCAACCTATATTTAACAAGAGGCTCTCCTCCGCTGTTTGGTAAATGATTTCCTGACCTGTGATTAGTTTTACATTGAAGTCAGGGACCGTGGTTCTCCGCACTGCAGCCGGCTCTCCGAAAACCGCTGCGCCTACACCATAAAGTACACTGTAAGTAGCAAAGCATAACATGCACTCCAACAACGTGGCCCCTCCCTCTGAGCCAATTAGGGACGCTGGACATGTCATCTGCACCGGGTTCTTGTCTCGACTCCCACAGTGTCAGTCACCGCTCCAAGACCTAGCGTGGGTACAAATCACCCTTTCATTGCTATCGATTCCACCAAGACGCCAAGTTGAAAGTTACAGTTTTCTGCCAGGGGATGGAGGGCTTCCCCCCCGAACATGCCATTTGTCTCCATAGACACATGGTGGGGGGGTATGGCAGTATATGGTTCTGTTGTGTTTTTATCATCATAGATCTGTCTAGTTTTCAATCCGACCCGTGGTAATAACATGGGTTATTTAGAAAGATAGAAGATAGAAAGATCAGTTGACATATTGAGTTTCCTTTTAAAATAAAGGTTTGTAATTTTAACATACAGGACCACCATTCCCATTTTACCTTGGTGAAATACTAACGTGTTCCAACAGAAATAAGAGAATAGATATTCGCGTATAGACAGTTCACGCAAGGAGTAGGGCAAACCGAGTATTTCTTGTAATTTTCAAAAACTAAATTAGATGCGCTTTGTTTTCGTGAAGGAATGTGGAGACATTTTAATTACAGCACTATCCTCAGCAGAAGCTGCAGACCGACTGTGGGGTCTGGTCCAACGTTGGAATGTGCTCGGGTACGATCAGAGGGCCCGAGGGGCACTCACAGGACAACGGTAGAAGTGTCAAACACTGGAAGGTAGCCACACGCACACACACACACGGTGTCTGACCAATAACTGCTCTCCTGGTTCCCGTCTTGTGCCGGAGCAGAGAGGTCTCAGCAAACACAAGCCGTGCACCACCTAACAGACAGAGAGACGGTTTTTAATAAAATAATAAACCGGGAGCCGGCGGGATGATGCAGTGGCAGCTGGCGTCGCCGCGGACTCCTGCCAGGGCTTTCGCTAGATCAGAATAATTGGACGGGACAGCAGCGTGAGATGGACAAATGAGAACCTCCTCCTGTTTGACCGATGGCCCGGCGGGAACGTAAAGCAGCACCGCTCAGGGTGCAGGGCCAGCTGCAATAAAAACGTGAGGATTGGCAGAAAGCACTTGAGCATGAATGTTATGATGTCATGTTATGGACAAGACACATGGCGTTTCAAATATAGATATTACACGCACACCTCAGAGTTTAGCCTCGAGAAGGTTTCTCAGCCCAGGAGCAGGACAGGTCTTAGTTACACAGCAGGTCACCTGGTGTCACCATCTACAGACTGGATGAACAGGAGAACTTCCTTTCATTTTCTAAAACACAAGCAGGCAGCAAATTACTTCTCCGAATTGTTCTGAAATGAGACAGAGCCATCGTGTTGCGTTCATCATTTGCGAAGTCCAAATGCATTGCGTGTGAAGTTAATGATTTCACAGGAGGTGGGGCTCTTTCGCTTCTCCATCTGCCGCCTGGTAATGAAATATGCACAATGGAAGCCAAGCCAACAGCTGATTGCTGCTGTTTGATTAACACAAGTGCTGTCAATCAGCGCGTTTGTTTACTCCTGGATTGATGTTGGTGGATGCACATTGAAGTAAACACTGCGTCAATATGTACATTAAGGGCTCTGGGGTTATAAATAAAATGTTATTAATAAATCACTCACAGATGTATTGTCTTCTATTCATATAAAATTCCCACTAGTGGTTTAGTCTGCCAATAGCAGTTCCGTCTAGTAAGCATGTTTGGTTCCGGTTCCGGTAGATTTATTGGCCCACATATACTGTATTTCTTACTTTTGGTTCAAGTTTTTTTTATTTGCATGTATGTATTATAACAGTCCCCGAAATTACATAACATTTATATACTGAAACAATTATTTGTATTATTCATTACAATGAAATAGATAAAGTCGACACAAAAAAGTTAAATAAATTTGGCATAAAGAGAACAATAGCCCATGAAACAGTGGCAATATAAATGACATAAAAATGGAAATGTGGGCGGTTACTGTACAGATGACTATCATTTTCCCTGTCAAACAAACAAATAAATATCTGATATCCACAACTTTGAATGTGCCGGGATCTACTGGGCGTTAAAACCCCTGTACACTCACTCAGGTGTTACTTGGATTAGATCTCTTCTCATGACTGTGTGGGCGTGCACACACGCCGCTTGATTGACACAAGCGGCAACCTCCGGTTCTGAATAATGAATCCAACGCGGAAGTGGCAAAATCTGCAGTTCCTCGAATGGCCACTTGAGGCTGGCTCCAAAAGCGAGCCAATCCCCCCATGTTAAAATGTCCAACTTCACAGCAGAAATATCCACGTTTACAGCCTGGTACAAAAAACTGTTTTGGTCTCTAGAGCTAGTTTCCCCGTTCATGACAACTGTACGGGGGGTGAATGTTTTTATAACTCATCAGTTGAAATTATATTAAGCCATCACTTTATCCATTCATTACACATAGCCGGGAATTAGGCGGGAGTCTGACACTGCCAAGATGGCGACGGCCCGAGCCAGCACACTTCTCCTCAAACCCGTTCTTCAGAAACTCTAAGGGTGACGTAACGGAGGGTTTGTCCACTTCTTTATACTGTCTATGGGTTGACATCTCCCTGACTCTCCCACGGCCATTTTGTTGCACCCGACACCATGCTGTGTTCCAGTTCCCACCTAACTTTTAGGGTAGTGCTGTCTGAATTCTTAGTGGACAGTCAGATTTCCCATACTTCACTGAATTATTACCCATTATGCACAGCAAATGTAGCAATTGACACACACAAAGTACCATAATGTATAGCAGTTTCCTATAGATGACAAAAGCGGAACCCCCGAACGGCCAATCTAATTTATGCACGTTACTGACATGTCAATTTAAGCGCTAAATCACATTTATATTCTCTCACTTGAGAAGAGAATGTTGGCACCCCAGATTCTTCATGCAACCAAATGTGTCAGTGATTTTTGGAGTTCATTTGGAGTGAAACACATATCAGCCAAGAAGTATCTGAATGTAGTCCATACTTACTGCTGCCCTATATACAATTAGGTCATTTAGCAGACGCTTTTATCGAAAGCGACTTACAGCGAGTACAACAAGCATTACAAGGAGGGGTTAGACATCTTGCTCAAGGATGCTTACAGGTAGGCCAACCCCAGGGCTCGAACCCACGACCTTCCGGCCGGGAGTGGAGCACCCAGACCACTAGACTGTCCAGAAAAGTCCATATAGTGCTTTATATAGACTTTTCTGTCCTGAATAGTAAATGAGTGATTGATTCTATACCATGTTCAGTTTGCTGAGCTTGTTGAGCGATTTGCAGCATGGCTCAGCATGGGAGACAGACCTTCTGATCAGGGGGAAGACCGGTGGTCCTGGACTGCAATTTAGTGTTGCCGTTGACCACCAGCCACCGACCCCATATAAACCAATCACAAAGAAGAGTCTGTCGTCCTGCGTAACAGGTGGGCGTGTCCAGACCAAGCACATGTGTTTCCACACCTAGCCAAACTGTCAAATCAAATGGATTTCCCATCGAAGTGCTGAGATGTGACACTTTCTTGTGAACAACCAGCATTCTACATGTGCAACGGTCATCGAATTTCTTTAACAAAAACAAACAAATATAATAGTACAGAGCAGTAAATAAAATATGTACATATTATACAGTTGGTGTCGTGGCTGTGTTCCACCACACCACTAATATCGGAGGAAATTTGGAGGAAGTGGATGAGAGCTGATAATAACCCTACAGAGGACCGCGAGGAAAGTTCCAGATCAATTAAAAGACAGAAGAAAGATAGGCAAGTAGGGTAGCCTCTCTTAGACCTCAGCAATAAGGGCACTGAATCCCAGACTGTTCCGTTGGTCAGAGGAGCCACCAAAGGTCTATGTATATGCCTGCATGTACAAAAGTAAATAAAGCATCAGTCGATTGAAAACGTACTGGAACAAAGAACGTCCCGTGAGATCATTACCTCATGTCGGCTGGACTTCAACAAGACCACTTACAGGAGCAGGAAACAAATGCAAAATAAAAGGGCCTCCTTAAACGTAAAAATGACAAATACAGTCTTACTGGAAAACCAAGATGTCCTCGGAGCGCGTGGATAATACCCTACAGCCTCTGCAGTCAGTTCATTCGTCTCTACGAAGGGTGTTTTCTACAGCACCGTCCGCACCATCTTAATAAAGCCACTGAGCTGATCCCCAGATAATCCTGTTAACTCCTAGCTGAAGGTGGACCAGAACCGGACCCTCGCTCCTCTCTCGCAGGTCTGAGGTCAGTCCTAGTCATCTCCGCACACACAGGAGCATTCCTCGTGGTGTTCCAAGGGCACGTCCGTCATGGACTTCTGGAAACCTCTTCCTCCGCTCCGGTGCTTCAGCTGGAGCACCTGACGGGGAGACCAAATGAAAAGGTGCATGACGCTTCTGTCAATGAACGCGTTCGTTTTGACACGTTCAAAATGGAAAAGATTGCTTGCTTTCCTCGCTGATGTGGTGCTCTTTTTAAATATTGCTAATAATAGATAACATTAATAACAAAATAATAAAAAGGTTATTTCAAAATCTCAATAAAATGGTACTCAATTAATGCTTGCCTAGTGGAGAAACGGTCTTAGAGTTGTATTTTAATGGTCTTAAGAGTTTACATGCGCGTGGCTGTTGGGAGAGGGGCAGACAACGATGTGAGCCTAAGAAAGCTGCAGGAGGGGTAGGGAGGAATGCGAGCAACTCAGCCTTCAGGGGCATGTGCCTACAAGAGTTTCTACCCAAAACAACAATTCTGTAAAAGGGTTATTCCACATCCATTTAGATAATGGCCGATGAATAACTGCCGGACTTTGGTGGCATCTACTATCCAGGAGGGCGTCAGTGTCGCGGCCGATGCGACATGCTAGGACGAGCGCGGGTCTCCCTTCCTCTCCCTTGCAGGAGCGGGTCGCACCCCATTCACTACCGAGCACACTGGCTTTCACATATGTTGTCTCTTGAGTTAACCTTAATCTCGCTACATGTTAGCTATCTTTTTAGCTATCTTTTTAGCTATCTTTTTAGCTATCTTTTTAGCTATCTTTTTAGCTATCTTTTTAGCTATCTTTTTAGCTATTTCACGTGTGCCCCCCCCCCTCCTTCCCGTCCTTCCCCAGGGACTGGGGCCCTCGCGCAGCGCGCTCGGTACCTCGTGGTATTTCCTGGTGGTTCTGGTCGGGGCACACCGGCAGTCGTTGCAGTGGTGCGCGCAGCAGGCGCAGTTACCGCCGCAGCGCCTCACCAGGAGGCAGCTGGGCCAGAAGATGGCGTCCGTCCTCCTGAGCTCCTCGCGCAGGGAAACGGAGAAGTTGCGCGGGGTGCAGCTGTAGAGTCGAACCTCGTCCCTCAACAGGTTGAGGTCTCCTCCTCAAAGGGAAATGAGAAGAAGAGGAGAACCAAATCACCACTCAAGCCCAGTTTAAAGCTACCATCCACAACTTTTTCTCATCCCTCCTTAATAATGTCCTCCCACTGACGGTTACCATAAATTAACCCCTCGCGCAGTTCTGTAGACACGGTAGAGGCAGTGGCGTCGGTTGGCCTTGGCATTCGGGGGCTGTAGCCCCCAAACATTTTTTCCTTTATCCCCGAACAATTCTGCACTTTGAGCAGTTCGCCACTGCGACACTGAACGTCAGTAAATGAACGTCATTGCTACTATCTCCCTCGGTGACGCTGCTTCCAGAGCAGCTCAAATAAATTAGAGCTTTTACTAGCTAAGAAAATACAGCCTGCCCTGTGATATTTTTACAGTGTCAACATTACGGTGGACTGTTGTGTAAAGCAACGCTAATTTGAGAGCTACAAAGACACAGTCTGTCAAAAGGTACAACAGATTATTTGTTCTAGAAAGCTCTTTGAACTCCTTCAACATCTGTGGTAAAACAATTACCAAGAAAGTTTTGTTGAATCCATTTTTCATTGTAGCCCGGTTTTGGTAGCATACATTTAAGCAATAATAACAGACTGGGGAACCTTGTTAAAATAGCCAGGAAGGTTGCTATTGTGAGCCCGAAAAACTACAGTGTCTGTGGTGAGACCATGGTTCCCCCTCAGAGAGTTATAAATAAACGTCCTCTGTGCATTAGACTGAAGGAAAGTGAAATTACCAAAAGGTTTTTACAATGGCAGCAATTTCCTCTTGGTAACTTTCTTTAGGTTTAGATTGAACCTTTAGACAGTTACCGTCCGACGGTTCCAGGCCGTTCTAAACCGCTCTATTCACCTCTGGCTTTCCTGTTCTGGATGAAGGACTTGCCCAGCACGTGCCACGTGGGCTTGTACAGCTCCTCCATGTCCAGCTGCCACCGCTCCGGCTCCAGGTACTGCATGACCTCCTCCACGGTGCCGAGGCCGGCCACCGCCGCCGACAGCTCCTCCACGCTCTGGAGGGGTGAGGAGAGGGGCGAGGAGCGAGCCGCGGCATCCTCCGGCTTCGAGACGCTCTGCAGAACGCACGCACACACACACAGAGAGGCGATATCAAGGGCAACAGTAGAGAACAGCCACAGTTCCTCCTCTGCAATTCATCCCGGGACCAACATGATGATAGAGGTGAAAACAATACTAAAAAGGGTGGGACAGGGTACTGTGTGTATATGCATGTATGTATGTTTGTATGTATACAGCCATGGAAGAAACCATCGCATTTTTTTGTAAATATAATATAAAATAATATAAATACATGTATATTAAATAATTTTTTAAAATATTATTACATTTAAAAAATGTGCATTGGTCCTTTTAATTCTTTCCAGAGCCTACACAGTATATATATCAAACAGGCTAGAATAAAATAGAATGGATAGAATCTATTTAGATTAGGATCATATTGTGAAAGCTGCTAAAAGAACTGCTAAAAACTTTCCTATTCTTGACATATAAATCAGTATGCACCCTTATATCCTACACACAGCAGTAGTTTTGACCCAGTGACCCGGATACCGCTGAGGAACATATTCATAGCTAGGTTGATGAATTTAAAGGGGATTTAGACTGAATGACCTTGACACCAGGTTTGCCAACATGTCACCTTTTCAGGTCTGTTCTGTTCTGATGTCATTCTATTGACGGGTATAAAGCTTCATTATCAACATGCTAGTTGGGCGGACAGTAAAACATCTGCTGAGACTTTCAATGTTTAGAGAGACAGACATGTTTAAAGGAAGACAAGTAAAAGGCCTTAATAGATTACCGAGATGGGAAAATTTCAGGTAAAATAGGAAAGCATGCCCACTAAAACATAAGCAAGCCGAAAACATTTGTATAGCTACATTAGACATCACACTGCCCTGGTAACAGGTTTGATTGCCAAGCAGTCCCTTTGTTAGAGGTTTCATTATTTGTGAAGGATTGGAAACATATCTCTGGTAAAAAGGAACACACAAGTGATAGTGTACACAATGGAATTATGCTATGTATTTACAGTTAATACTGACAGTAAGACAGTAAGATTCTTTGTGTTTGCCATGGTTGCACGGTAGGGCAGAATTTTGCAGCAACGCTTAATACAGTAGTTGTTCTCATTCCAATTGTAGGGGGTCAATTTGCATGCCACCTGGAGGTAAACACACATGTGAAATGAATATTAATGGGAACAGATTTACCCAGACAAATGGGTAAAGAGATGGGTGTGATATCTGGACGTCGTCATGGTAACACATATCGCACCCTCCTATTTCTGAGCTCTGTTTCTAGAGAGTAACACGGTGTGATTCTCACTGGCCAACAGTGTGGAGTGGACGGGAAAACACCAACCGCTTGCCAATGTCAACAGCGCGACACTACACCAACTAGAGCCCCCGTGTTCACATGCACAGTGGTGGCCGAGCAATCCTTCTGAGACCACGATGAAATGTTGCATATATAGCTGTAAATATGCTGTAATATGCTGTAAATAACGATGGAATATGTCGTAAATAAAGCCGCAAGACACTGCGGGCCGACAAGGGGAACAAAGTGTGCAATAAGGTTGTCATAGCTTCTAACTGCCATGAATTTCTCATATTAAACACTGTAAGTGGAAACGCTTTTGTGTTCAGGTAGAAAAGAGTGACTAATGCGTGCATCAGACAGACAGACAGATAGACAGATAGACATATAGATAGCTATAGACCATAAACCTTCTGTCAAATACTCTATTTAGAAGGTTTAGAAGAACATTATAGTGTCCTCCATTGTACAAAGCGTTGGCAAGTGTACTCTTCCCTCTAGCGGCTTGTGCAGAGAGAAGCTACAGTCTAAAGCCAGCCATACAATGTTTATATACAGTACATTCATATACATTCTCAGCACGGGGGAGTTTTCCGACCCTGGGCCTCCCACCCACTTTTTACGCAACAGCCTCGTTTACAAGCTGTGATTACCTCGTTGCCAACGTCTTTTATTCTTCTAAAGCACAACCGCAAGTGTTTATTTCTGGTATCTGAAATGGCAGCTTCATCTAACTATGTTGAGATGACAATTCTGAAATAGGCTCTTGGAAGACCTTTTAAAGACAGTATCTACTCTTTCACACTGAGCTGCAAACCGCTTTCCTGACAAGAGAAGTTTGAGCGAGCAAAAGGGTCGGCTTTGTGCGAAAACCTTCCTTTACCAATGTCATGCACTTCCATTCAATACCGTTTGCTACCCTACAGTACGATCCAATTCTTGATTCCAGTATACCGTCTCCTGGTATCCTCCATCTAAAATTTAAAATGTAATTTTAGTACATTTTGTTGTATTACTTGAAGTAATTTATAGATAGCCTACTTACAAAATGAGAGATAAGTGTAATAATTTGTTTTCTGTCCTGTCCTGAGTTTAATGGATTATCAATTACAAATACTCATTTAGCAGACATGTTTAGACAAAGTGACTTCAGTAATAAGGAGCAGGATTCGGGGTTAGATGACTTGCTCAAGGACACCAACTGGTAAGGTGGGCATGTCCGGGATTGAACCTAGGACCTTTTAGCTGGGAATCCAACACCTTAACTTACTAACCTATTCCTTCCCCCATTCCTGCATTATCCCGTGTAATGTGTGTCCTCTATAGTTCTAGCTTTATTTTCATTTAATAAACACAAAGTTAAAAAAGCAGTATTATGGGTTGGGGTCACGTAACAACTCCCATTAAAGAGAAACCTCTTCTACACCTCACTGTGTTTTTACAACCTCTTCGCCTCGGCCCGTCGGCTTTTCCAAAAGTCTGTTCCATGTGAATTACAGAGAGGCTCTTATTTTTCTCTCCTTCCCCTTCAGTGGAAGTGGTGAGGAGGAATTACAGCTTGTTTAAATATAAACTAAACTGCTCGCCCTCGCATGGCACCAACCAGGTTCCCAGTAGCCGCTGGTTCACCGCAGAGGAAACAGAGTGCTGCTGTTCCAGTTCTCCCCTCTGCCGCCCGGGGAATGCTCATCAAAGAGAACCCAGGCGGACATTAGCAAAGACTTAGCCCCCCCCACACACACACACACACACACACATACAGTTTCCTTAACTTCCACTGTTGGAACATAAAAGACGAGCGACCCCGTTCTCTCGTGCCATTACAGCAATTTCAGCTATTTACTTGAAACGTTTCATGAGGAATCAAGAATCATTTTATAAAAAGGATCGTCTCTTTGATTTAAGCCCATAAAACATGTCCTGTGAGCTCAAAATAAAGACCTACACACAATATAAAAGTTCTATTCAGTTTTCTATCTAAACTTTTGCAATGTAAGCCTTTTAACTGAAACACGTTTTTCAATATCTGTCCTTTATTTAATGATCATATTTTCTCCTATGCTTGTAGCAAGGAGGGTTATCACTAATAAACACCCATTATACATAGTTAATCTGACATGTATATATCCAACAGACAAGTGTATGGGCAAACTTAATTCATATACAGTACATGTACAGGTCACCATACTTTATTTACTTGTGTTGAAGGTGTGTGGTGTGATAATGTACTATTCAAAGGCTGTAACCTTGAGATCTTCCTCCTTGTAGCTGCTTCAAGGCACCAACATGCCCTAACAGAGTTAAAAAATGAATCTGTTTTTAGAAGAAAGTTAAAAGTCTTAAAAAGAGAACGTGGCGTTCGCAGATTAATGAGGGCTAGAGCTGTTTGTTTTGGACCAAGCCAACACAGTCCTTTCAGTTTATCTGCTGGCTTTTGTCAGCGATAGCTGTAGAAACCACAGGGCTTTGTGTGTGTGGTTTGAAGGCTGAAGACAGCACTGGGGGAATGAGGGGGAGGAGGAGAGAACAGCGAGAGAGGGCAGGGGTGGAAACAAGCACCGATACATTATGTAGAAAAATGCATTACTGCCATTACCTCTTTTCTGCTATGAGAAATAAAAGCACAACACTCAACAAGACAAGCGATACACTTGTGGGAGGAAAACAAAACGACTGCTAATAATGACTCACCAACGCGTGAATATTTTTTCACCAATTCCGAGCTGTGTGCTCGTCGCGTAGCCTGTGGTTAATAGGTCTACATGTCAAGTGTCAACTCATTGGGGCGTATGTTTGCATAGGGACATGTTCCTACCAATATTTTGGGAGGACAGAATTGTCCCGGCTAATATTTGAGGGAACTCGTTTGCATTATCTTTACAGTGAAGCCATTCGATGATTCCGATGAGCCCTCCCAGAGGATACGTCTCCAAGACGACCAATTTAGGGGGGCGGGGGGATTCTGAAGGCTCACGTCACATGCAAATATTGTGTCTGTCAGTCATCCTGGGTCACCTTGTCGAGACATGGGCCCACTTAGTTTCAGTTGCAATACTAGCAAACGCGGCTAACTGTAAAGGCATTTGAGACTGATGGCTAGCTATACAGTATGTAGCATCGGTAGCCTGTTGTTCAGCGCTGTGCTCTTCTAAATGACACTGATCGGCGATCGGCCATTCAAATGAATAGCACCAGTGGCAGACGGTGTAAACACTGTAGAAAGATTCAAATTAAACCAAATCACAAAAACACAAACAACTGTATTGGCTCAAACGGACCGGGAAATAGTCCAATGTCGTGCCGGCAGCGAGTTCCACACACAGACCGTCACGCCTCCTAATCTGCATCTTCACGGCTCGCGGTGGAAAAGCAACTGGGGAAATTGACCTGAACCAATTCTGTTTCCCGTCTTGGTTGCCCGGGCCGTGGTTTAATTTCCCTCAGCTTGTGACTTCTGTGAAAGCGAGCTCGTCCATATCAGCAGCCAAACAAACCAACCGACGGCTTACGTCTTACCGTGGGGACAGGTGCGTAGCGGACACAGAACCCGGGCTCCGAGGGAAAGTACTCATCGGAGACGAATCGAACCCGGACCTGACTTCCTTTGGACGTGTGACCCGCCGGCACCGACTGTGAGCCGCACCAGCGACCCATGATGGTGTTCTCCGTTAGGTCCTCAACCTCCACAAAGTCGTACCTGGCAGACAGACAGACAGACAGGGAGACAGACAGACAGGGAGACAGACAGACAGGGAGACAGACAGACAGACAGATATCAAGAAAGGGAGAGAAAGAAACTTGAAATAACCTTATTA
>JAOEHI010031609.1:0-24312 GCA_025447815.1 Percopsis transmontana | reverse complement strand
GTGTGTGTGTGTGTGTGTGTGTGTGTGTGTGTGTGTGAGAGAGAGAGAGAGAGAGAGAGAGAGAGAGAGAGAGAGAGGATGTATGTCTGCAGCCTATGTGCGTGTGTGTGTGTGTCTGTGTACCTGTATTCGCGGTTTGCATGAGCTGTGAGGTTTAAAGATTGACTCCATGCCCATACTATGCCTGTACCTTTATACCTTCAGTGACGTTGGCAGTGAAACAAAAGATGTGGTCTTCCATTAGCCCTTCAGCTCGGCAGTTTGTTTGACATCCAGCTGAGTGAATGCAGTCTGCCTTACTTCTGGGTGAAATTAAAGTTCCCTGACTGGTTGGAGGTCATCTGTGTCTTTGCTAGTGATTTAGCAAAGGCCTGTTTTTATTGGGTCTTCTTTAGCTAGGATGGTTGCATGAGGCTCTTGGGGGAATGGGTGAGGCGGTGGGCAAAAATATCTGGGCTCCACGTGACTGAAAGTCTTCCCCGAAATGACCCCCCCACCCATCCTAGAGATTACTCCTGTCTAAGAGCCCTCACTCCCTCAGTTAGTTAGTTGGGCTTAGACAATGTTGCTCCATCCCTGTTCATCTGTTTGTTTATTGTATTCATGGACATTTAAATTAAATTTGTGGTAAGTGCCTAAATTCTGAAAAATTATTTATTTAAGTACTATAAAAATTTTTTTGAATATCTTACCCGGAAGAATTTTTATGGGAGAGCGTGAGTAGGCAGACAGATGGACACATAAAATACTAATAACATACCAAGGCTGTCAACCGCTTTTTTTACATTAGCATATTTATGCATGTTCCCCAAGATAATTGCATCCCTCAAAAAAGATGGCAGAAACATTTCAGTCTCCAGAAGTCTTTGGTGAACTCGTGATGAAGTCAGATGGCAGTTATGTTCACAAACACGTTGCATCTAAATATTGATGCCACGTCGTTAGGTTGCTTTGATATAGTCTAATATAGCAATATTGCTCCAATAGAGGTTACAGTAATTCAAATTTAATTTGGGGTAAAAAAGGATGATCATTATGTAAGGGTGTTAACAAAACTATTCCATAATTACCCAAATTAAGAAAAAATAATAGTTTTCTTCTATACACTCAAAAAGACATTTAACTGTTAGATGTTAATATTATGCACAAAAACCATTGCCTTAGCTATAGAGATGAGTTTTCTCCCCATTTATTTTCGCATAGAACCTTATTAAGGATAAGATTATGCAACGCAGAACCATGGAGTCTGCTGTTTAGTGTAACAATACTATAGGATGATGTAATAGCCCTTGGTTATAAATGCGTCAACCTTAGTTCTGAGACATGTTCCCTCTGGGATTAGTGTGTGTGTGTGTGTGTGTGTGTGTGTGTGTGTGTTTGTGTGTGTGTGTGTGTGTGTGTGTGTGTGTGAGAGAGAGAGAGAGAGAGAGTGTATCAGAGGCTCTGCGTCTGTCCATCTTTTTAGAAGATTGACTCAGTTCATGCTTCACACTGTGGCTTTCTTCTGTCAATCACTGCACCAGCAAAGGTCATGCCAAGCTTCTCTTGCTGCCTTCACTCACATGAGAGAATACAACATTCTGATTTGACTTCAGCATAGCCAATTGAACACAGTGTTCTCTAGTTACACCCACATGCACGTGTGTATATACAATAAGTAATATGATTGCCCCGTGTGCGTGCGTGTTTGTGTGCGTGCGTGCGTGTTTGCAGGTGTGTGTGTATTCTCATCCAATTTGGATCGAACTGCGCAAATAGACAGTATGTACTAGGATTTCACTATACTAAAAAATCTAAATGAAAAGCTATGAAAGGTTACTCCCCTCACGTAGCCCTACAGTACTGACATTTGGTTCAAACTGACCACACAGTGACAGTGGACAAGGGACATGTACTGTGTGTTTAATGTTTTATGTTTTCCCCAAAGCCATGCCATTTTGCAAACATGCTCATGCATATGAATATAACTAATCTTAAACGTATAGTTCCCTTTGACCACATAATCTGTAATCCCACAACATTACTGGACACATTGTATAAGCACAAGGGTGTAACATTCTAGTTTGGTTTCTAGTCTTGATTTGACTCCGGTCAGCGCTGCGCGGTGTTGTGTCTCTGCAAAGCAGTGCTCGGATTCAGAGAACCAAACCTTTCATTAATGCTGAGGGCTTTTGTTTTTGCTCACACACAGGTTCAATTATGAATGCACTGTTATTTGTTTACTCTGTGTCGGGCTGAGTGACGTGCATTATTCATCTGCTCTGGCAGGACACACATTAAACAACCAGGGATAGAAACACTTGTGCATGCTAATGTATTCATAGTCAATACTGACTCACTAAGGTTTATTCCATCTCGCCATTAGGGAAAAAATAATTACAGAAAAAAACAAAGAAACCCAGCGCTCACAGGAGGTTTCTCTGCTGATGACGCTGGCAATATATCAGCGATGCTGGTGAAAGATAGTGACTGTGACTGTAGACTTATTTTTCAGAGCAAATGATATTGATGCGTGTTACAATTTTTCCGACCCTCGTTTCATTCCTCCTTGGGTAACATCTAGTCCTGAGAGATGACTTCCGGCAGGCTCCGAGTGACGTGGTGGTGGCGGCTGGTGAACCAACTGTTCTAGAATGTGTGCCTCCACGCGGACACCCCGAGCCGACTGTTTCCTGGAAGAGGAACAACGTCCGCGTCGGCACCAAGGACGAACGCATTTCTGTAAGCCCACTGCTCACGGCTCACACTGAAATCTACATATAATGGAGCTGGTATTCTGTAGTACTTAGCTTACTACAGTTAAAACCAAGTGGCCGTCGTCACACCTAAGGTTTGATGCAGTACTTTAACAGGCCACCAGGTGCTTGGCTCCAAAAAAGAGCAAATAATAATTCTGTAATATATCATTATAATTGTAATTATTATATATCAAATAATAATTCTGAAATAATTCTGAATGAAAGAACCAATTTCTTTAGAAGTAAAACAAATGACATGAACTTATGGTCACAATAGTTCATTTCACTTCTTCTAATACGAATGATGGTGGTGATTTTCATATTCATTGCTCTCTTAACATGATATCGACGTTCTGTTGCAAACATTTGCAACAGATCACATGACCCAGTCAGTCAATGGAGAGGATTAACAGCAAACTCTATTCAGTACCATCTTAGTGGAGATGCTCCTAAAGCCAAACTGCTGGCTTAAAAACATCTCTTTAGAAAACAACAGGTGACATACAACACTCCATCAGGCTTTTAGTTCTAGTCTATGGTTAAAAACCCTCTCAAATCAAAATTGAAATATGAAATGCATTAGCAGTTCCCATTATCATTTTGATAAAGCTCTTTGTTAATGCAAAATTGTGGCTAGCCAGAGGCTAATTGTCTGACCTGTCGTGTGTTTTAGATGCGTGGGGGAAAACTGATGATCTCTCACACCAGGAAAAGTGATGCTGGCATGTATGTTTGTGTGGGAACCAATATGGTCGGAGAGAGGGACAGCGATCCTGCAGAGCTCGTGGTGTATGGTTAGTTTTAAATATTAATGTGTGATTACAGTGGCACTTTTAAATCACTTTTAAATCACTTTTAGGGACACACGTTTTACTAGAAAACAAAAGTTGTTGATTTTGTTTTTGGTGTTTTATTCTTGTTATTCTTCTGTGAAATTTGTTTTATTGCTCCTTACTGTTTGTTATTTCTAATGCACCATATCACTAACAGTAACATATTGAGACCATATTGATAATAATAACATCACATAAGCCACACAATTTTGCGTATTTCATTATCGATATATTAGAATGGAGCTGTGAGGTCAGGAATTACACTTGTGGTCGAAACCAGCATTACAACAACAATGTTGTTGTTTTGGTTTAAAGCTATAACCACAATCGTTGAGTATACCTCCAGGATTGTTCGGATGAAGCTCATATTTATATATTTTTATTATTATTATTATATGTATTTATAGCTATTCTATGGTTACACTGCATTATTTACAGTTTATATTTACACAGTATTTAGAAGCATATTGTTTATGCTCATTATTCTGTTTTCATTTTGTTTTCATTTCGTTTATTTTATTCTGTCAAACATTTTGCTTTACATACTAGTATGCACACTGCACTTTAATGGCCTCTTAACGCCTACGATCACACCGTGCCACAGACCCGCCTTCGTAGTTCTGGTCTTGTTAAGTGTACTTTGCACTGTGTTTTATGCTTTTGTCGTTGTCTGGCGTTGTGATTGGATGTTGCACTTTGTTTAGCAACTTGGTCCAGAGGAACGACGTTTGCTTCAGCCGTATACCCTGTGGATGTGGATGAATTACATCAAAGTTGAACTTGAACATATTTGCGTACGTTGTGTGTTTGGAAAGAGCGGCCCGTGTTGATGCGGAGGCCAGTCAACCAGGTGGTCATGGAGGAGGAGACCGTTGACTTCCTGTGTGATGTCCACGGAGATCCCGCCCCCACTGTGCGATGGCGCAGAGAGGAAGGCGAACTACCACGGGGAAGGTGAGAGTGACAGATGTGCCTATAGACCAATAACAACAGCCTATGAGTGTCAAAGCATGAATATTCTATCCGTGTACATCAAAGGTGCGACCTAGAAACCATAATTATTCATTATTGTCGTTACATCACTCAGGTAATGCAAATTGAGGTTACGGTAGTTGCCATAACCCTCCAACTATATTTAATATTTAAGCCAAGAAATATTGCACAGCAACCTAATCCAAAATCTTTCAGGCAGTCACAGCCCATAATAATTAACATGAAAACTCCCAAACTAACTGTTGCTGATATAGAATAAAAAATGTGTCCTTATCACTTTCTACCTCCCAGGTTTGAGATCCGTAACGACAACAGTCTACGTCTGTTCAGAGTCAGAGAGGAGGACGAGGGCACATACACCTGCGCCTCTGAAAACAGTGTGGGAAAGACAGAGGCTTCCGCGATGCTACAGGTCCATGGTAAGAGACACATACAAATGTATGTGATGTGAATATCCTAGGCTTGGCATAAATGAACATGACAAAGTATTGTAATCTGCAAAGGTTTCTATCAATGTATATCGACAATTTTAAATACCCTGTTTATTATTCATAATAAGAAGCAGTGCTAAATTTGTAAACATGAGCGCTTTAGGAACACTGGGTGGTTTCGAAAAAGACGGGTTTTTATTGCGGATAGAGGGCTCCAACCGGAGCACTGCGGCTTACAAACGTACGTCAAATAAGCCTACATGAACGCGATGTGAGCCAAGCACATGCCCGAAACACAGATGGAGTGGGCATGGAGTCCACTGCCCACGTCTGGATAATCTTGCTAGCAACACCACCAGAAAATACAACAAAATACACTCTCGCTAACTACATGTTCCCCAACAGGGCTATACCGGCTTCACCACAAAATGCAGCAGTGAATAAAAAGGACACTTTTTATGCTTAGCTTTCAATGTGCCGTTTATGTATCAGGAAGTGTTAATGGGTTACTGTGTTAATGGGCACTTCTCGGATCTCTGCCTCACTGCCATGGGCGAAGCCATGCCTATTATTTCTGCAACCACAGGTTTTAAAATGACAGAAAAGAGCCATTACATGCCTAATCGCATACCTAAAGGCATGACCAAAAATACTCCTGCAGCTTGGGGCGTGGGTGTGGGCGTGGGTGTGTGTGTGTGTGTGTGTGTGTGTGTGTGGGGGGGGGGGGGTGATATCTGGGTGAGCCTCTGTCCATTGCTGCCAGGAGCTTATGCTAAAGTGTATGGATTACTCCATCAGACAGATGTTTGGTAGATATGTGCTTTAACACATGGCTAGAGAACAGCCACAACATTACAGTAATAAGATCTCTGTCTCTCTCTCTCTCTCTCTCTCTCTCTCTCTCTCTCTCTCTCTCTCTCTCTCTCCCACTGTCTCTCTCTCTCTCTCTCTATCTCTCTCTCTCTATCTCTCTCTGTCTCTCTCTCTCACTATCTCTCCCACATTTTGTGCCAGTGTCCCTATGTGTCCTGACTGATTTATTCCTCCATTACTTATATCACTAAATAATTCCAAACCACGTGTGCGCCGTTCGGCAGACCTTTTTTATTCTGTGGTATATTACTGTGTCATCAACCATGTATCTTTGTGCATTTCACGTCACTGCATAGATTCTTTTCTTTTGTCCATCATTTTTGTACTGTTTCACCACTCCAGTTGGCCTGTTTTTTAAGTCAGCATTGTATTTGCAAAATAATAATTTATGCAGTTAATTTATTGTCTATTTAAAAGCAGAATGATTCCCAGATAGTGATTTACAATAGTACAGTAATCGCTGACTATTGGTGTAAAAATGTAAACATGCCTTAGGTGTGATGACATGCCAAACATGTTTCTGCAGTCAAACAGCAAGAAGCCTCAGACGTCTAGCAGATTAAGGACTGGTATCAAGCACACACCTGTGTTTAGGCATGGGATGCCAAAAGGACAGTGTGTCACGAGTTTGACACCATGTAGATCCCTTCCTCACTCACCACTGGTGAATGAACTGAACGGGCTGTATTTATATGACATCTTAGGAATGATAGGAAGGAAGCTTTAGAAATAAATGTACTGCTTTTGTGTCCTGTTTTACTGTTTATTCTACATTACAACATTACTACTACATTATCTCCAAACCCATTCTTCTTCTTCTTCTTGTAATTATTATTTATATTATTATCATCAGTAGTAGTACTAGTAATAACTATGATCAAACAACAAAATAAATATTTATTATAAAAAAATAAATGTGAGACATTATTGCAATAATAAATACTTTCTTTATAAAAAAGTGGTCATGTTATTTAAGCAGGCTTCCGGTTCTCCGCAACCGGTACTTTATAAAACCTACTGGGCATTTGCTCTGAATTGATATAGATGCTCTCATACTCACTAGATGCCTGCTGTTAATGAGAACACCAAGACACAACACAGATACACTCTGTCCCCTGTCGTGTGTATGAGAGAGGGAGAGATATGGGGTTTAGCTAGAGGCAGATTATCCAGAGTCAGCAGCCAGCTGAATGGTTAGTGTCCATCTAAAGAGGACTTGATGTGATCCGGCACAAATGTCGGCTCTGTGCAAACCCTAGACAAAATAACACCAGAAAATAGCACTAGTCATCAATCATATGCAAAACATAAGATTAATATGAAAAATTATCAGCAAAGAGGTGATTGTCAGATTGTCAATAACATTTTGGCACAAACAAGCACCTATTGATTTTTTTGTTTAAGGGATTATAAAGGCTGGGCTTGTTTATGTTAATGCCTCCTAACTTTTTGCTGCTTAATGGCCGGTGCTTCTTTTCTACTCCAGTACCACCCCAGATCACCGCTAAGCCCCAGGACCAGATTGCTACCCAGGGGAGGAGCGTTGCTTTCCAATGTGGGACCATAGGAAACCCTCCACCTGCTATTTTCTGGCAGAAAGAGGGCAGCCAGGTAAGAAAGGGGGCTGACAACAGCTGGTCTAGAGAGCAATGAATTGCATCGCTGTGTGAGATCCAGCCAGTGCAGCATTGGCCAGAAACCCGTCCACATGCATACATTCAGTAGGTTGGTCAAGTAATTTCTTTGTGATACATCTTTCTTTGTGACTTCTGTTTGTGTTTTACATCCCATTATTTTGATCAGCAGGAGAACAAAGAAAACAGGGAAAGAGATTTCACACCTTTCAGCTTTAAAAACAAACAGGTTTTGTTTGATGTATTGGTGCCGTCTCTTGACACTTTTCTCTCATTTGCCCACATCCATGGAGACACTTTTTTTTCTTGAAAGCACAATAGATGAGAAGTGGAACGAAGGCCGCCAGGCAGACTTGGCTCTGATATGCGAAGGACAGAGTTGGAAGCCATTTTGTGAGAATCGCTCTAGCAGAGCCATGTGTAGATAGAAGGAATGGCAGGAATATAGAACGAGAGTGCTAGAAGAAAGGAGTTAGTTTCCAAGAAGCTACACCAGGTGTAGAAGCTGCTCCTTCTGGGAAAAGCCTGAAAATAACACAACATTTAACATTCACTGCCCACATGCTCAACTATAAATACTGTTGCTCCTAAACAGCTGATATCACGGAGTTGGAAAAAACGGCATTATTTTGCGTCTCTCCTGTTTGTAGGGCATTTTGTTATATTCGGGGGGTTTATCTGTGGCCTTATAACCTTGTCCCCTTTACTGCAGTCTAAACCTCTTAGAGGAATTAAATGGAAGGCTGAATGGTTTGATATGGTTCTCTTTTCACAATTCATGTTCACAATTCATCTCACTGAATCATAACAGGACCATAGAGCGCCTCTTACTAATAATCTCCATACCAAAACATCCTGCTTCACCTAGCTTTAAATTGAAAGTGATTTCTGTGTGTGTTTGTGTGTGCATGTAGATGTTGCTGTTTCCCGGCCAGCCAGCATCGCAGTCTGGCCGTTACTCTGTGTCCATGGGCGGAGAGTTGACCATCACTGACGTCCACCCGGAGGACTCAGGTTTCTACATCTGCCAGGCCATCAGCGTGGCAGGAAGTGTGCTGACTAAAGCCCAGCTGGAGGTGGAGCAAGGTGAGCGTTCCTGGGTGTGAGTGTGTTTGAACCGGAGGGAAGTGTACTAATGAGAGGAAAAATTACAAATAGGAAATGTATCGGCTGACACAAACACAGCCTCTTCTGCCATCTCCCTTTTAGGGCCTTTAGGCAATCTCCCGCCAATCATACGCCAAGGCCCGGCCAATCAGACCGTTTCCCTGGGGGCTGTGGCGCAGCTACAGTGCCATGTAATTGGCGGAGCCTTGGCCAAGGTTTCGTGGGAGAAAGATGGAGAGAGGATTCTGGGAGACAAACCTCGAATGACCTTGATGGAGAACGGCACCTTACAAATCACCAACATAAAGGTGTGAAGTGTGTGAAGTGTGTGAAGTGTGTGAAGTGTGCGTGCACACATCGTGCTTGCCTGGACGCGTGCGTAACGTGTTTGCGGTTTATGTAACGTGGGTGTAATTTAGCGGAAAGGGCAGAAATAGGGATGTTTGTGAGTTTGTGTGGCATCTTTTCGTCCTTAAAATGAAGTCGTCAAGGA
Organism: Percopsis transmontana; assembly: GCA_025447815.1. Lineage (NCBI taxonomy): Eukaryota > Metazoa > Chordata > Actinopteri > Percopsiformes > Percopsidae > Percopsis > Percopsis transmontana. The sequence continues at coordinate 15,210 of JAOEHI010031609.1, read as the reverse complement.
CAGCACAGTAAACTCTGCATCAGTTCTGCCTTTCTCCCCATTTTCTACCGCTCCTATGGCAACACTTTATCTTCCTGTCCACTGTTATTATATCTCTCCATTTTTCCTTTTTTTTTTTTTTTTCAAATTAAGGTGAGACTGAATTCTAAAGACAAATCTCTCCCAGGCTGCACATATCTCTCCAACACAATGATGTGCCCGTTTAATGTGTAATTGTTCATGTTGATGAAGGAGCTTGTTTGTAAATGCTAATGTGTTCCACTAAAATGGAGGAGCAGCCAGCGATTCCTTTGTGTTCTAGCCTCCAGCTGGAGGTTAAAAAGTGCACGGAAAGCAGTGCACAGCACCAATAGCTGCATTAATTGGCTGGCTATAGATGATTAACGATCTCAGACTCTGACCTAATCACCTGCGTGGATAAGGCTCGTGCCTTTGGTGTCTTGTTGCCTTTAAGATGCACTGTGCTCAGCAGTGTTTTTTCTTTGGGCATTAAGGTTCGGTCCAGCGCACCACTGAGTCGGGGGAAATGTGCCATGCCATGGTGTTCAATGGAACAGAAAAAATACATTAGCTCGGCGTCAAGAGAATGACGAGATAAGAGGGGGAAGGGAATGACTAGTCAGGGACTAGGAATATGTACCCTGCGCATGCCCTTTTCCTGTTGTTAATATTTTAGGAATGCGTAGAGCTATCTGAAAAGGTTCACCTGCCCACACACTAGCCGGTCTGTCAGCCAGAGGTCAGCGCTGCGGTGAATGATCTCATATGGTCAGATGAGAATTCTAGCTAGCAACCTGGATGTTTGCCAGGCCACCGTTGGCAGCTAATGCATTTACAGTAGTGCCAGTGAAGCATTTAGCCAAGTGCATTGCACTATGTAAATAGAGGGCAGATAAGGTACGGAGCCCCAGGGATGTTGTATTAAAAGCTATGGACCTGCTGTTGGCAAGGTCACGGCTGTTAAGAAATTAATAAAAAAGTAACATTAGGTCACATTTAATGGTTCTATGATAAAATATTGACTGATTATTATTCAAAAATGTGTTCTCACACCCAATACAAGTGTCTCAAGCTGATAAAAGGCAATGTAATATGCTATCTTTAGTATGACATCACCTTGTACTTTGCACACAATAACCTGTGTTCAACCTGTAGAGGGTACAGTTTCTGCATTTGGTTATTAACTTTTTTTGAGGCCTTCTAAATTTGGGATTGGCTGCTGTTTTGACAGGACACAGACTCCGGGATGTACACATGCATCGTGTCTAGTGCCACAGGGGATTCAAGCTGGAGTGGGTTGGTGACTGTCAAAGGTACTCACTCAAAACTCCCCCCTCACCCCAGAAAAGCACACACTGTGCGCTTTTGCTCCACAAGGTCTCTCTTGTCACCATGACTATATTCTGCATTTAGACAAATTCATATTGAAATGCCCTCAAGATTTTGAGAAGCCCCGGTTGTTGTCTCAGTGCTATTTTCTGGATTATAGAGGATGGAAGTTCACCTTTGTCAAGGGTGTCCGAGTCCATTCAGCTTCCAGGGCCACCTCAGAAGCCTGTGGTGACCGAGGTGACCAAGAGCTCGGTCACCCTCACATGGCAGTCCAACGTGCATGAGGGTGGGGCCGCTGTTACCTCCTACATTATCGAGGCCTTCAGGTAATTTATGATACAGCGGTTGTTTGTAACACACAGCTCGACATTTCACAGCTCGATTTACAGTCCTATTTATATAGGAATTATTTAAAAAAAAATATCACTACTGTTTTCATTATCATTGTGGTCAAATTTTGATCTGATTTCCATGTTTTCCTCACATACCCCCTGCAGTACCTTCAAGTACCCCTAGGGGTACATGTACCCCCATTTAAGAAACACTGATGTATATATTTAAAGAAAGAGGAGCTGTGTAGGCTGAAGGTGATATCCACACATAAATTGACAGACTGATTGACAGACATACATAGACACATGCACTCACACATACACACAACACAACACAAAGTTAGATGTTAAAAGGAATGGGCTGACAACTGAAGGACAGGCAGCCTACATTTTTGGTGGGGCTGATATGAACGCTACCTCTGTATCATCCCACTACCTCCATTTTTAAAATCAATTCAATGTCTTATAATAGAGATGGATAGTCATTTGTTTCAAATCGAATCAGTTTCTCTGGACCACTTTTAAGAGAAAGATGAATTACTCGAGAAAACTCATAACTGGTAACTGCGATATTCCCAAACATATACTGTATTTTCAAAGATAATCCTGAATGTTTTTGGTTTCTGACCAAAGCTTTGACTTTGTCATAGTGGTGCTTTTGTTCTTAGTTGTAGAACAAAAGTGATCCCGTAATCTATCAAATCGGGGGTGCTGACTTCACAGTGATACCACTAATGCTTTTCTCATTGTGGGCTGCTTAATATTCACGCACAAAGGCAATATCAAAGAAGCATATAACTGCCCAAGAAATTAATGAGAGCTAGAATGGTTTGAAAATTGGCAAACACATCATTGTGAGGACACCACAGCCAGACTGCCTTGATGGACAATTGTAAAATAGCAAATAAATTCAAATGGACGATGTATTTACTTACTTCACCAACATGCAGCCTCTATTTTCCTCCTCAGCCAAACAGTGGGCAGTGCTTGGCAGACAGTGGCAGACCATGTGAAGCAGGAGAAACACACTGTTATCGGCCTCTTCCCCAACACTGTTTATCTGTTCATTGTCCGGGCCGTCAACTCCTATGGCCTCAGTGACCCCAGCCCAATCTCCGAGCCCGTCAGAACACAGGGTGAGTACAGTGTAGCAGAGAGAATCCATCCATGTTCACCGAGGAGCAAGAATTTTAATTGGATTATAAACTAAGGGTGCTATTTATTCCATAAACTAGCACTTTTAGAATTACTGCAATATTGGAACAAAACTATTTACACAAGCACAATCCATAAATAATTGAATAAACCTTGCACCATTGGATGATTGCTTTATACAAGTTTAAACCTATTTGGATGGTATTTTTGCAGTGTAGAGGATTTACTTGTCATAAAAAATGGGTTGAAAACAAGTTGCTTTCTAAATATGCCATTTGGATTTGGAAACATTTTAGATGGGAGTCCTACAGAGTTGGGTGTGGACCACAGGCAGATGCAGAAGGAACTAGGTGATGTATCGGTCTACCTGCAACGGCCTGTGGTTCTCTCTCCTTTCAGCGCAAAGATTTCTTGGACAGTGAGTAGAAACCAACAGATATTATTTGCTATCTTGAACGCCACAGGGTGATGCAAAGGTATACTACATTGTATTGAAGGGTATACTACATTGTATTGAAAGGTATACTACATTGTATTGAAAGGTATACTACATTGTATTGAAAGGTATACCGGTATAGTTTTTTTATAGCTGTATAGCTGTTTTACAATGTAATGGGAATATTACTATTTAAAATTTTGTATACAAAAATCTTACTTGAGTGTAGGTTTTTGTGCTAATACAGTCACATACTGTTGAGCAGTGAAAATAAAAACACAAAGATATGATGTAAAATGAATGTATTAAATTCCTAACATGATACGAGGGTAACACAGCAGTTTTCCGTCATTATGTTTGCTTCATGTGTAGGTGGCCCATCCGTCTCGGTATGTCCAGGGTTACCGTGTGTTTTACCGGACCATCAGCAGCACCTGGCTGGCGCACGATGTGGAGGCCACGCCTGAACATAGTGCCGTCCTCACCGACCTCCTCAGCGACACCGACTACGAGGTTAAGGTTCGCCCTCATTTCAACGAGTTACAGGGCCTGGACAGTCTCGTGGTTCTACTCCGTACCCCTGAGGAGGGTAAGCACTGCAGAACTGTGGGTCTCTGCCTATGTATTTGTATCGCATCGTAATGTATCGTATTGTATTGTAATAGGGATAGCTTGCGCATTTTGCAATCGTTCTTCATTGAACATTTTCCTTCTTGTTTGGTCTCCAGCCCTAAGTGGGCCCCCGCAGGCTGTGTCCGTCGTACAGCTCAGCAATAGCTCCAGTATCAGCGTTTCCTGGGAGCCTCCAGCTCAGGATGTTCACAATGGCGTCATTCGAGAGTACAAGGTAAGCGGTAAACTTACGGTGGAGATAGCTCATTACTTTTAATGAGTTCCCATTTTCCATCTTAGGGTAATGGAGACAGTTAATAACTGATGGCTTTGAAAAAATATATAAAGGTTTTCAGTTTACGATTTTGTTATCCTTTGTCTATGAGTCATTATTATTCAGTGTTTTCAAAGCAGATATTTTTTAGATATTCACAATCAGTAATTGGGTAGACTATCGTGTCATATCGTGTCAAGGCACCCGCGAAAGCAGAACCAATTTTGTCATTAGATTCTGTCCCTGTTTCCACTGTGAAAATAACAGAACTCTGATTATCTGTCCATTAGTGTGAACAGAGTGAGAATGACTAATTATCTAATCATCCATCTGAGCAAAACTAAATGGAACACAAAGTCTTTTTGTCCCCATTATCTATGCATATGTGCTCATCGTATCGCACCACGCAACACGTTCTCAAAATATGTCCTCAAAACTTCTGGTCCAGATATTAGACCTTTGAGGCCACTAATGCTTCTGCAAACTTCATAGTGCTGTGCAAAGAACAGAGCAGAACATACAATATTTGGCCAATTTATTAGCAAAACGATGATCTTTCATTCATCGCTGATTCTTTACCATTTTTGTTGTAACACTGACATTGCTTCATTCCAGTGAATCTACAGTTAATGGAGGAAACAGGGACAATGAAAACGCACAGTATGTGTCGAAAAGTAATTGCTTGTCATTCTTGGTATCAACAAATTGCCTTCATGTGATCCTTCCAAAAGCTGCAGGAAAGAACAAATAACCGTAGGGATTCATTAAATGTTGTCTGGTTGACCAATCACTTATTTTTCTGGAAAGTATCTCACCTAGATGCCAGAGAATAAAAACCAGTACTAATAAAATAACTTTTTTAAACATAGACATTTATTTATAGGAAACAGTTACTTTAAACTGGTACTTTTTTAGGCACGTACCCTTGTGGTTGACACCAGCTTAAAAAAAACTTTCTCATAGGCCCCCACCATTCACTACCCCTCCCCTTACAGCCAGCCACACTTTGGACAGTTCTGGACAGTTGTGTTTCAAACATCAGCAGTGAGCTAGGGCAGAAAGGTAGGGTTCGGGGGGTGCTATAATGCAACTGAGGAGTGTACCTTTAAGTTTACAGTTAAGATGAATCTGACTTCCTGTTGCATCTATTGACTGTTTGGTGATCTTCAGGTCTGGTGCATGAACAGCATTCCAGGGAAAGAGAGCCTGATTAATCGGACAGTGGATGGAACAGTGCTATCTCTCCTGCTGACAGGCCTGCTGCCGAATGTTCACTACAGCATAATGGTGGCTGCTGTCACTAGCCTGGGTGTGGGTGCTCCTAGCACACCCGTCAACCTGCTTTTCAGTGAGTCACTCAAACTGCTAGTTACCAGCACTATAATATTGCTGTTTGCTATGCACTAGATGCATGTGACATTGGTCTGATCATGTAAAATGTGTAACTTGATAAATAACAGTTAAACACCTTGCCTCATAATAGCTGTTACAGACGAATTTGATTATACAAATGAAATGGAAACATGGAAGCCATAAAAAGTGGCCAGTCTTGTTGTATTAGTTTACAAAGGATGAATGATGGTGTTTGCATTTCTTTATTGATGCTCTCAGCTTTGCCCCTGGACAAGTCCTCTGGTCCAGGCCAAAAAGACAGCAGCCTGAGTCTATCAGAGCAAATCGCAGGTGTTGTCCGCCAGACGGCCTTTATCGCCGGACTAGCCGTGGCCTCGTGGCTGGTTCTGATGGGCTTCAGCAGCTGGCTTTACTTTCGGCACCGCAGGAGGAAGCAGCTGGGACATTATACCACCTCTTTCGCCTACACACCAGCAGGTGGGAAATACATCTTTCTGAACAGCATTGGGAAGTCTTTTATCAGCCTGATTTAGCAAGCTCCACCATTTTATTCTGCTCTACATATTAGTCTGGGAACTCTCCATTAAAAGTCTGTGTGATAGAGGCGGGGCCAATATGTGTCAGTCAGATTATTAGCAGACGATTGGACAACCTTTAACTAATCAGAACTACAAACACAGGTGCTAGCTGACGTTTCAACCTTCAACCAATCAGAAAAGAAACCCAAGTGGGGCTGATTTTCTGAACACAGGATCTTCACCAACTGAACTACACATCTGAATGCTGATTTTTCTGTTACGTTAGAATTAAAAATTCCCAGACTACATGTATATGTTATGCTATATATGCTATGTAAGAAGGGGGCTGACCACTTTTTCACTGCCTGAAAATTATTGTAGAGTTATGCAACCATGTTCAATTATGCTGTTTGTCCAAGGTCATAAGAAAATAACGTGAATATCTGAATAATGAACAAAATAGTCCCTGAGACTTTCAATTTCCATTAGATTGACTACATTGACTATTATTCTTTTCTAGAGCTATTACCATGGCAACAGAAAACACCATCCCACACAAATAGTTGGAAAAGTATTGTTAGTCTTGTTATTTTAGATGACATTTTCTCCAAAACAAATTAAATTAAAATTCTATCTTAAATATTGACGTTGCATTACGTTATTTTAGAGAAAAACTATCGTGCTCTTCTTTAGTCTTTTCTTTTTCTTCTTACAGCTGGCTTTCCCCATACTGAAGGATCTGGAATCTTGAATGGAGGGTATAGATCCCAGTTTAACTTGTTTAACTAATATTAATGGGATATTAAGGGGAAACAGTGTATGTTATAAGCAGCACTGATCTCACGTTTCGTCTGCAGGCCTGGCGTGTTTGGAGTGGGCATGGGCAACTACCCTTGGCTAGCTGATTCTTGGCCAGCTCCTACCCTCTCCCACAATAGTAAAGACTCTGTCAGCTGTTGCTCCGGCAAACTGGACTCCGCGGACAGATACTACAATGGTAAAAGGCATTTGTAGCTCATTTCTTGCATACATCTGAGTGCGGGGGGATTAGTTCTCAAAAGTAAGATGCACTTTTCTTTACATTTACATTTTAAAAACAACAACATTCAATTACCAAAAGTCATTATTTGCTAGCTGCCTAAATACCGGCAAAGTGCCTAATATTTTAAAAGCTGATCTAACAGAGTAGAGAGAAGTGAAGAAGGAAAAAAAAGGAGAAGGAAAAAAAAAGATAAAAGGTTCTTTTCTCTTCCGGCCCCTAAAAGCTTGTGGTATGGTTTTTTTAAACTAGTAAAAGAAGTTCGCTATGAAGCACATCTTTTTTTTGGGGGGGGGGGGGGGTCTAACGGTTTTTAGAACCGCCGTTGTAGGTAATGCTAACGCAACCCTTTGTGTTGTCCAGCAGTCGGGGTTCGTGGCTTCCCGAACCAGTCCGAGAAGTACAGCGTGGCTTCCAGCGACAGCCCCATCTACAGCTCCATCAACACTGCGGTGGAGGACCACCTGCTGGCCTACTACGACACCTACTCCACTGTCCCTTGTTCTCAGGGCCCCGACCCCTACGCGAGCACGCAAGTGCTGTCAAACAGCGGCTTGCTGGGTCGGGATCAGGAGGTGGACAGCTGGACCATCCGGTCTGGTCAGTCTGGGGCAGAATATGCCAGGCTCCAGTATACCAGGAGCACCACTGGTAAAGGGGTCATTATGCTTACTGTACATGCATGCTTACATCACGTCCCCCCCCCAGTCATTTTATATGGACAATTGTAAACGCTGTAACTGTATAACTGTATAATTTGTAGCAGCAGAAACACTGACATAGCAGATATAATCACTACATATAATAACAATAAATAATAACTAATTGTTATTTATCGTGCTTGAGCTGTTTTTTTTTATTTTGTACGGTGTTTTTGATGTAACATATGGGAAGCTGTTGCGGCTTAGAAATTTGAAGTGATTTCCAAGTGGTGGTTCAGTTCCTATTAATGTGAGTTTGTGTGTTTTGTCTTTATAGCCAAACTGGCTACGCAGACATCTGTTGGGCCTCAGTCCAAGCCTGCTTCTCTGAATTGGGAGGATGTTCTTTCTCTGCCACTCCCGGCCAACAAAGAGAAAGGTCATATGAAAAGAGATGATAAAAAGGAGTGGCCGAGGTAAGGCCAGAACATATTTCGACATAAGGCTAACAATTTGTTTTCTCTGTGTAAGGTCTTCACATTCATTAAGAGCTGCAGGTTGTTATTATAAGGTTCACAGCCTTCTGCTCTATTTAAGCAATGATGGACTTAAAGTACATGACGGAGAGAGTTCAAACTGCCCTGTATCTCTGCCAAGGCTGTCGAACCAAGTTCGAGTGAAGTTTGGAGGTTGAGTTTTGGACTTAAAGACAGCTCTGTCTGCAGGCATTGGGTAGAATGAGTAAAAGAGTTGGTACCTTGGGGTTGGGGATGGGTGCATGTCCTCTAATGAGTTGTGACAGATTAGACCGTCGTCGTAACGTGGTGGAGTTGCGGGGGCTTGTCTCACCACGCCATGTCTTTTGTAATGACATTAGCTAGCATCTGACAGACTGGATTAGTAGTTTCTATTCAAAACGACACATCCAATATTAAATTAGCCCTGACGGCACTGAAGACAGCAACTGAATTAGGATGTCCCTGTCCTCTCTTAACCCCCCACTAGTTCATTTTTATGTTAACTGGATTTGTCCAACGGGCTGTATTGGGCTTAAAGCTTTGGCTGTTGAAGCTTAGAGATGACTGTAGTAGGTACTGTACAGTTTGACAGTTTATCTCCATGTAGTGTTTTGCGAGCCTTACAGTACTGTGTAAACCCCTCCGTCTAGCTCCGATGAAGAAGATGATGACTGGTGCCCTCCGTTGCCTGCAAGAACCTATCTAGTAGACGGTTCCAGGGAGGAACTTTCCAGCCTGTCCCCCAGAGGTGAAGAGCTGAGCTACAGCCTGCAGACCGCGCCCACAAAGATCCCCTCTCCAAAAGAGGGCCAGCACAGGCCCGCCGACAGCCCACGACTGCAGCAGTTTGACCTGCTGGCCCGCCGCTGTTCCAGTCCACAAGTTACCCAGTCCAACCCAGATCTGTTCACAAGCAAGGAGGTCCAAGATGTCAGAGAGATGTACCACACTAGCCAATGGGCAGAGGATTTCAAGGGACAGGGCCTTGCCAAAGGTTAGTTGCTTTCTGGTTTATTTTTACACTCCCCCCGGACTGGGTTTTACACTCCCCCCGGACTGGGTTTTACACTCCCCCGGACTGGGTATTACACTCCCCCGGAATGGACTGGGTAACTTCTTACAGTACACAGGAACAGATAAAACAGAAAGCGACTAACCTTGCCAAAGGTTCCTGTGTGCTGTATATCCAGACATATTATTATTACACTCCCCCCGCACCCCAGAACCACAGATTTCCTCCCCAGCTCACTGTTTATGTTTTAAAACGCAACTGTGCATAAAATTGTGCTTTGCTCTAAGGGGAGCAGTAGAGAAGATAGGAACCTATGGGCACTGTAGGGGGAGTAGAGAGGAGTGTAATACCCTCAGCAGTGAGTTACAAACCCAAACACTGGTTTCAACTACACGGTGCAATTCCAGACACAAACTGTCCCTTTAACAGAAAGTATTTATTCAGATTTATTCTGACTGCTGCTCAGAATGCTTTAGTTCCCCTGCGCTTCCAGAGGATAACATTAATGTCATCCTATCAGGCCAGTCTCCAGCTGACAGTCCTGTAACCCAGGCACATCGATCCCGAAGTAAGAGGAAAACTCAGAAGGACAAACCACTCAGGCGAGAACTTCCAACCCCAGCAGGTACGGCATTTAGCCTGTAAGCTAGCTGAGTAATTACTGTATGTCAGTAGTTAATAAGAGCTGCTTAGGTGTGCACAATGGCTACTAATCGCCAACCGTCAACCGTTTTGCAGATTTACCCCCTCCGCCCGGCCCTCCCATTACAGACGACTCCCTGCAGCTCCTAGCTCGTGTGTTGGGTCGCAGCCCAACAGACAGCGACAGAATGGAAGGAAGTGAGTCTCCCACCGTGCAAAAGAGGGATTTCTTCTCAGCAGAGAAGAGAAAGCCTTCGAAGTCCTCACAAGGCATGTGCAATATAGAATAATTTCTGACTTTTGTATGTATCTAGAGCAGTGGTTCTTAACCTGGGTTCGATCGAACCCCAGGGGTTCGGTGAGTCTTAGGGGTTTGGCGGAGGATAAGACACACCCGACTCATATGATTTCTGATGACACGCCCCCCTTCGGTGGGTTCGGTGAATGCGATTATGAAACTGGTGGGGTTCAGTACATCCAACAAGGTTAAGAACCACTGATCTAGAGTATAATCAAACCAAAAATATAAATAAGTTGTTTTCCAACAACTCTTGTTGTCCTGTGTACGAAATATTCAACCGAGGATATGACTCTAGATACATGCTATTAGCATAATGCTTCATGCGTGTTAATGTCCCTCCAGGCTTTAACAGAATCATTAGCCATCAGTGTAAGCAATGCCCCAAGTGCTCTGGCATAGGGAGGGTTGCTTCATCGCATAAGGCTTTTAATTCAAGATGCACTTGAATTGAGTAATTGATTTTACATTGTTATCTGCAGATGAGAATGTAATCCCATATGGCCAGTCCAGCTTCATGCCAAAGGTTCAGATATCAGCCTATGGGTCCCTGGGTGTAGGGGCCTTCCCGCGGGCCTCTACTGGACCCAGAGGCCATGGACATAGCTGGGAAAGAGATGGGGTATGCTCCGAATTATCTTAACAGTGGCTGCAATGTCGCCTGTTGGCTGACAGATAGTTCTTATCTCGGGTTTATGTAAGTCAGAGAAATGCACTTACCAATATGTCTAACTTTATAAAAATTAATTCCCATGCATGTACAGTACTAGTAGTAATGCTTAGGGATATATTTGCTTGAAGAAAACAGAATGTTATTTATCATCTTTAGACGATATTTTGTGTTTCCATTCATTTTAAATAATTAGAATAAAATTGTTTTAACAATATTTTATAAATATTTTATAAATTACTGCATGAAAACAGCACACACATAATATTTATGTATTTAGCTATCTATGTAAATGATTTAACCTCCGGATTAGTTGCCACCACTCTCATTATTGACTGTGTTTGTTTTCTTTCAGAACCTCATGTAGACAGAAGCAGATTATGTGTCATCAAAGTCTCCTTGTCCTTGATTTACTGTCTTTGGAAACCATAAGCCTGTTGATAGCAAAATCAAGACAACCCAGAACCCATTAAGGAATTCCATCTGCCTGTTCCGTTAATATTACTATTCTTTGTATTCATTGTTTTATTTTTATTTTAAAGTTTGTTATTTTTTTGTGTCTCTTGTCCTGCCTCCACATGTATATGGACATTTAAAGATCTCATAGGGAAGTAAATTATCTGGGATAGGCATAGTAATGTATTTTTTTTCTATTAAATGCTGTACAGCAGATTATCGAATGTAACTTTACTATTTACCATGCATTCACAATAATGTTGAATAAAGGATTGGTTAAAAAAATATCAACAAGCAATAAGCCACAGTGTACTGTGTGTGGCTTTTGTGCACGCACCTGTGTGAATGTTTCTATCTCTGTAAAATGGTGTACTGTACCCCCTATTGATCACTGATGTGTTGTGTCAAGATTTGTAAATTGGCCAATAAAACATTTCTTACAAATCTGCTTTCTCTCGAAAGATTATTTGACTGTGTTACCTCCACCAACAGGACATGTTTTCCCCATGGCTGGATGGTTTTCTTGTTTGTCTGTTACCATGATGTTACAGACATAATGAGAATGTTATTCATATTTAGTCAACGATGAAAATATCTGACTGGTCTATAAATAGTTTCGAGGTTGTTTTTCAGGGCAGAGTGAACAGTAAATATACTTCCTTACTGTGTGATATAAAGCAGACTAGATATGTGTTCAAGTGTGTCAAATCAGCTGCATTGCTAGGAGCGTCAAACAAAGGGAGGGAGGTAGCGAGAAAGAGAGAGAGCAAATTGCACAGAATGAAGTGGGAGCTTACAGTTTTGTACCTGAATTGATGTCGCTGTAGATCTCTGCGGTGACAGAATGCTTAGTAGCGTCGCTGTAATATCTTGATAAGGGAGGTGCTCAAAGTCAGAACGGTTTTAGAGCGATTTATTGGTTATATTTAGCAATTTTACAAAATGAATATGCCATTTACTTTGGCATATTCAAAATATCATAATTTGGATTTTAAGGATGTTTTTACATCTCATGTTGTGTTTTCTCTGTAATTTTTTGCTGGAATACAGTTGGCCACATTTGTAAAGTGGGCTGGAACATCCACATGCACCCACCATGCTAGAGGATAATCATAATCCAGTACAATTTAAAGGGTTTATGCTATTTAGAGGGGTTCCATAAATGCATGCTTTTAGGATTACTATAGGATACCTGTGAATTACCACCCTCCATTGATGAGCACCAACAAACTACTAACACATGAGAGGCATGTCCTTGGTGTGTCTGTATGTGTTTGGGGTACAAACACATTTTCTCTTGTGCTCTGAAAGGTGATTGTAATAAACACAGATGTATCCTAAAGGTTAAAAAAACGTATTTCTTATTGTAAGGTCTACTTTTAATGTTGTTTGAATTCAGCTTTTAATGTGGATCAAGATAATATATCCAATATCCACATGGGGACGATTTGTTTTAAATGGCTATGTGAGATTAATGTTGTTTTTGTTTGTTTGTAGAATGTTAGGGTGGGGCTTCTATTACAGAAATCAGAACTGATAAAATAAATGAAACAGTCTACATTAAATATAGCAATATTTTATACAGCGGCCATACTACAGAATTAGTATAAGGGACTAGATTACCTAGCCAGGGCACAAAAACAGAAACCGAACAAAATCAGATTCAGATTCTACCTCAGCAACTCTCACGATTGTATATTTGTGTTGCTATAGTTGACACAAACTGCCATCTAGCGGCTATTAGAAAACAGTGCAAGCTAATAGCCACTGTCAAATATATTTTAGGCGTCGTAGCAATTCCAACTAGGTCATTCAGCAGATGCTTTTATAATAAGCGACTTACAATTACATGGTGCTATTACATGGAGCAGATAGAGGTTAGGCATCTTGCTCAAAGATGCTTACAGGTAGGCCAACTCTGGGGCTCAATCACATGACCTTCCAGCTGGGAGTCAAACACCTAGACCACTATACTATCCTGCCCCTTTAGTAGCAGAATTAAAGCCTTTCATTTATTCTTTAATTTACTTTAATTTATTGTTATTTGTTTTAATATTTTTTACTAGTATAATTTAAAAAAATGTATTTTTAAGGTTATTATTGTCTTTTCTGGGCCAACACTGTTCTGTGTATGTGCTTTATGTCTTTGTTTCACATTTTGTGATGGGTTTGCAGCACAATAAGTGTATGAATTTAAAATACAGGCTTATCACACAATATAATGGTGAATTATATCCATATTTTTGATGGTATTAAAAGCCATGGGCATTACCAACTATTTGTATATTATTGATGTCTAAAAATAACATTTTCCTTTCCCCAAAAGATACCTTTAGGTTTGAGTAATAATGTCACTTCTGCAATACTAAATTGACTTTTCTAACAAGCCTATTGCTAACCTATTGCTAACTACTGGTACACTGTAGATGGTTGTGCAGCACTGTGAATTGAAAGCCCTGTGTCATCAGTATTACTGAGATTTGCCCAGTGCTTAAACAGTTTTGTATTTTCAGCAGATTCCCTAAACACAAAACTCATCCTCTGTGATTGGGTGCAGCTCAGCGTGCTCCATTGTTCTATTAGGCAGTTTGTTCGCTTGGTATCCTATGAACTAACAAAACTTTCCTGCCACCCAGGGAAATATTGGGCTCCTCTAGCCTGCGCTTTGACAACCCTGTGTTTCGGAATCTTATACTTTATCTGGATACAAAAAAGAAAGAAAGAGGTAGGCAATCAATTGAAAATGTGAGGTGCATCTATGTGAAGTTTGATATAGGCAGAAAAATAACCTTTTTATACAAATTAAGAAAAAGTGATTGATTTTTGATGTGGAAATGTATACAGTATGTAGCAGTGACTACTGAGGTGAGCTGGCTATATAGCAGACAAATGTGTATTTAAAGCCAACATTTTATTTGTGAATCTGAATGATTAGATAGCCTTCCCGATAATATTTTTTGGAAAACCTAGTTTTATTTGAAGCAACTTCAAAGCACTGTCCTTGGCATAGCAGGTGGGCGGATGTGCCATGGGGAACTGACCTGCTCTGTGTTTGTCTCTGTTAGTCAGTGCGTTTGGCAGGATGTACAGCTTCATGGGAGGTGGGTTGTTCTGTGCTGGACTTGGAAACATACTTCTCATTATCTCCACGGCAACGGACTACTGGATGCAGTACCGTCACTCCAACAATTACATGCACCAGGGCTTATGGCGGTACTGTGTGCCAGGGAAGTGCATGATGCACACAGACAGCATTGGTAAGAGTACAATTAAGTGTCTTTACGTCTCACTGGCATTAGATTTGAACTGTAGATAGATGGTGATTCCATAAACCTTCATTTGTTTATATCAAGTATCAACCTTGACCTGTTTTTACCTTACGTTTAGCTTACTGGGATGCAACCCGAGCGTTCATGATCCTTTCCCTGCTGGCTTGTTTCATTGGCATGGTGGTTGGTGTAATGGCCTTTATCCACTACTCCTCCTTCGATGGGTTTGACAAGACATTCGCAGCTGGCATCCTCTTTTTCATCTCCAGTGAGCTCCTCTGTTGCCATTAATTCCAATACACATTACTGTGAATTTATAGTTGACTGTAATGTTGTTCTTTATCGGCAGGCTTTTTTGTTATGCTGGCAATGGCCGTCTACACGGGAGTGACAGTTAACTACTATGGTAAACGTTATGGAAACTGGCGATTCTCTTGGTCATATATAATGGGCTGGGTGGCTGCCGTGCTTACTTTTTTCTCAGGTATGCGTTTGGAGATACGGATATATATATATATACATATATATACACACACACACACATATACACATATATATATATATATATATACACATACACACACATATATATATGTGTATATATATATATATATGTGTATATGTATATACACACACACACACACACATATATA